>JAGFPH010001770.1:105332-134814 GCA_018207615.1 Philaenus spumarius | reverse complement strand
AAGCTCTCGACGAGAAACTTTTGGGAAAATTGCCAGAATTTAACAATTTTTAATTTTGGAAGCACCTATTGGGCGGGAACGATTTTTTCGATTTTTGAATTTCTCCATTTTCCCACTTTGAGCGCATTTATCAAGAAAGTGGTAAGAAATAGCAAAAAATGTTAAATACAAAAGTTGCAGAAAATTAAATTTCAAAGGAGAGATTTTCCGTCAAATTCAATATCCAATAATCCATTTAGCCACTATTCATCCGAGAAGGGAGGCTCCGCCCAACGTCCTTAAATATAGACGATTTCACTGATTCATTGACATTAATTATTAGACACTTCCCGTATTTGGAACCCCATCAACCTTATACTTAAATTAAAGCTCTCACCGAGAAACTTTTGGGAAAATTGTCAGAATTTAACATTTTTTTTTATTTTGGAAGCACCTTTTGGGCGGGAAAGATTTTTTCGATTTTTCAATTTCTTCATTTTTCCACTTTGATTGTGTTTTGTAAGAAAACGGTAAGAGATAGAAAAAAAAATGTTAAACACAAAAGTTTTAGAAAATTTAATTTCAAACTAACGATTTTCCATCAAATTGAAGATCCAATCATCCGTTCAGCCGCTATTCACACAAGAAGGAGCTCCGGTACACAATCCTTCAAATTTCCCATGTTAATCTTATGAAGATAATGTTTAATGAGTTTGAGTCAGCTGCCAAATAAAACAGCTGATTTATGCTAGGTCATCTATGTACAAACGAGCCAAAGATTAACGAGATTCTTTATCGAATTTTCTAACTGCGAGAGAAGCGAAGCAGCCATCTGAGGCCGAAGGCCGAGGCGGAGTTGGGACGCGAAGCGTCCAGGGGCAGAGCCCCTAGTATATATATAAAAGCCAAATACCACTCACTGACTGAACACTTAAAAAGAATACAATTACGTTAAAAAGACTGAAAATACCAACCACCACGGGCAACGCCGTACGGGTCAGCTAGTATTTGTATAAAAAAGAAACTAATAATAAACGGCAATTGAAAGATTAAAATTATTTATAAATATGTTACTTATGTCGTCTCATACACACTGGTTCTTTTTTCCCAACCGGTTTCGCTGCTTCAACTAGTCAGCATCATCAGGGTATCGCTACTGCTTCGTTATTACATAAAAAACACTACACAACACTCACATATACACAAACATACATTACAAACGCACATATCGTATACTTTATGTCCTGTCAGGTCCGTACTGAATCTTTGTCTCGTCTTTATCGTTGTTCAAATATGCCGAATAAATATTGTCGGAATCAAACCTTACTAAGACTTGTTCATTTATTATTTTCGTTTTGCTGTTTTGGTTTTCAACAAATATACGATAAAAATGCTAATAAAGAAGCTGATTAAAATTATGTGTGTATGTTGCCGTTAAGGCTGGTAAAAGAATTGAAGAAAAGGCGTGACAAACTTCGTTCCTGACGCACACATTTACTTTTTTTTTTTTCTGAAGTACAAAAATAATTGTGTGTGACTCGTCAGCAGAAAACTGACACAATAATTAACTTTAAAACCATCTAAAATTCCACTATAAAATAACCCACAAGCATATACAACAACAAACTGTCAAAATACAAGCAGCAAATGAAATAACTCGAGAACCAGTGACGTGAGTTGAGCGAATTCCCGAAATTAATTTTTATGTTTTAGGGCTCCAACCAACAGTTTGGGAAATTGGTCTACTCATTCGCTAGTGTCTAGTGAATGTTAGTTGGCTAGTATAGCTGAGACTTTCGTATGGATAACATGGCTTATGGGCGCTCTGTACTGCACGGTGAACGTGGAATCCAGTGTAGGTAGTGCCCATGAACTCCGTTATATTGTGTGTAATTTGTATTGTATTTATTAGCAAATTTCCGTAGGAAAGATGAGCTATTGCAGTGACATTTATGGTGAAAATTAAGGCAGGGTCAATGAGCACCGACCATGTTCCCCAGAACATGTTTTGATATGGCTTTAAATTTTGTTATACACAGGGTGTCAAATTTCCCCAGAAAACTATTACTTACAACTACCAACAAATTATGTTTTTAGCCATCTTTTGAGGTAGGGGAAACATTTAAAAAAAGTTTTGTTTGTCATGAAAACATTAAAAGTTTTTGGTTCTTAAACTTTTTTCTAAGCTGTTTTAAAGATATTTGACATTACAAATGTGTTCTGATCACCATTTTTTAAATATACAAAATAACATTCTACTTTCTTTTTGTACAATGGTGAAAGGTTATGTAACAAACATGTACACAAAATTTGAGATCAATAATCTTTCTATTTCCGAAGATATTAAGCATTTAGTGAAAAAAAAAAATGTCTGATGATTCGAAAACTAAGCATTTCCGAACCTATGTTTATTTAAACTTTTTATCTTATTTTCACCTTTAGATAAAAAGGTGGTGAAATTTGAGACAGTATTTTGTAGACGTCCTATATGTGTTCGCACTCTGAAGTCCGCATTTTACGTCCAGTGTGATCCAAATTTGGTAGACACGTTGGTTTGCTAAGTTAGCCAAAAAAATCCAACAGCCGAAACACGTTTTTTGACAGGAAGTAAAATTTTTAGATTTTTCGTACTATAATGAAAATGTTTTGGGGTTTATCTAAACAGATTAGAGTAGGAGATTGTTCTGCACATTTTGTTTTTTTACACGACCTTATGGTTCCCCCAAAATCAATCAAAACGTAAAATACCATAAAACTAGCCGGTTCAAATCCACGTGTGGGGTTTTACCATGGGATAGCTTCTGATCCTTTAGCAAACAAAGCTAAAAGATTCCAGGCCACAAAGCGAGTTTTTCCCTCGCGCGCCGAACGAAGTTACAAACAAATTCTACTGATATATTTCGTAAACGCGAAGGCAGCTATTCAGCGCGAATGATTAGACCTATTTCCCAAATTATTGGTTGAAACCCTAATACATAGGCCTATAAATTAAATTTTGAAAATTTGGTTAACTCACGCCAGTGGTTCAGCTGCGTGGTCGAATTATTTTAACTTGCTGTGTGTCTCTAAATTTGTGTATGTGTTCTTGACTGGTTTAAAATGTTGGTATTACTGCTTGCTTGTATTATTTGTTTATCTTATGTACGCACCGCACGGGGGGTGTAGACTAGCTGCACCTATTGAGAGGGGTTTGGCGTCCCTTGCGGTCCCGAGTCAAACAAACACCACACATACAACACACATTTACATATTGATCTTATATCACTAACATATTCAATTTGACTGACATAATTTCCGGGCAAAGTTGATTTAGAGAAAGATTGTTTATTGTCATTAAAAACATAGTAAATAGTTTATATATAGAATCTACATCTATATAAAATTTAAGTATCTCTCCGTGATTTCAGAATAAATCCTTTTATCTAATCTCTTATGGCTATTCACAGTTTACCAAAACCTAAACATGCATTTTTAAAATTTTTACGAATCTTTAACTTGCATGTGGATGAATTTTTAAAGCCCTAGGCAATTTTTTATCCGGAAATATTTAGGGTTCCTATTGAAAGTGTGTAAAAAACTCAGGACAAAGCTAGGGGTTTGTTTACGGACGTGGAATGCTTAACATATAAATAAAATAACAGATTTGGATCGAAAGCTTAACACAATTTTACGTTAGGCCTATACTTAATCAACACACATTTCTTGAAAGCATTTATATTTTATTACCATAACATGTTTCTTTACATTCATCTATACTAATATTATAAAGAGGTAAAATTTGTTTGTTTGTATGTAGGGGGTAATCTCTGAAACTACTGAACCGATTGAAAAAATAGTTTTACTAATAAATGGTTACACTATCCCTGAGTATCATAGGCTATAATTCATTTTGATGAAATAGTATATTTCATTACTAGTACCGAAAGTGGCACTTTCCGGTGCGCGCCCAAGTTTCATGTGTGAGGCGGAGCCGAACACAGGAATATCGAATTTCACGTGTGAGGCGAAGCCGAGCATGTGAAAGTGTGTTTCACGTACGAGGCGAAGCCGAGTACGGGAATAATTGGAGCAAGTGCCGGAAAATCACTTTCGGTACAAGTTATGAACGGTACTTTTCATCACGACGCAAAAATACACACAATGCTGAAGAAGAAACCTCAGTAAAATGCAAACTATTATATTTCTCAATTAACATTTTTTTATAATAACAAATTTAGTACAACAGCTGATATAAATTGTAAGAATAAACGGCAAAGCGACGTCAGAGCGCGTAGCGGGCAAATGGAAAACTAATTGAGAGCAAGGGAAAACAAATTTAGAGCAAGGGAAAATCAGCTGATCGTTTTTCCCTTGCTCTAAATTAGAGCTTGGGAAACGATCGTTTTCGTTGCTACCAGCTGACATCGAAAGTAGCTACTTTCGGTACGGAGTGATGAAAACATTTTTTATTTAAATATTTGTAAATTTAGTCGGAACAAATTCTTAGGTTATGCCTAGACTGATGAACCGTTATATTTCTTTAATGTATTTACACTCGTTACCATAGCAGCCAATTGAATAAAATAATAGATAAAAAAGCTGACTTCAAACTTTGAAGCAACAATTTGTATTTCTAACTTTTAGGTTAGGTTTTTCTTAAAGTTTAAACCAGAGCCTTTCTGGTTCTTTTGACCTTTATTATAACTGCTGCTATAAAATATACGAAATATTTTGATTTGAACATTTGACATTATTTACCGTCTTAGCTTTGGTTTTATTAGTCTACTAATCCTACACATTTATTATAAAGAAAATGTAACATGATTATATGTAAAGAAACTTCCAATGGGATTGGCGTGCGGAGCACGCAGGTCTTTCCCCTAGTTACCGATATAGCAAATGTAGAATCGTGTTTTTTTAACAACCAACAGCGTTATTGGTTAGGTTTATATCGCTCTATTATTCAGGAAGAAACGGTGAAACTTTTAAGACGTGTTATACTAGTAGTTCTGTGAACAGTAGACCTCGCTCGTTGAAATAACAAATGTGGTTTTGAGCTTATGTTAAAAATAGTGTTCCAGTAAGGAAGTAAGCACAAGGTGTAGCCAGAGAAACATTATTTTGCAATTCCCGCGATACCGGGATTTCTAGTACTCGTTTTTTTTTTCTTTTCTTGAGCTTTAACTGCTAAAGATTTTCTTGTAGGGGGCATTGTGTTTTATGTAGGTTAATAATTTGTAAGGTAGCTACAAATATCACGTTATTGAGGGAAAACATACAATTAAATATTTACATACTTAAATAACTAAAACTTAACAATGTATTTACAGTTCCATAACTTCCATATCATATACCATATTCCAATATTAGAAATAATGAAAACAAACGATGTTAAAACGTCTTGATAGTGACCTCAACTTTATTCTTAACCCATGTACCTACGGTGTCCAACGGTCATTTTTTGTATGTCCTTTATCGCCAAGAGGTTTCATTTATTTCATCTCATTTTGTAATTCAAATAAAGCTAAGTCAAATACTTCAGTTTAATTCTTTGATTTATTCTCTACACGTCCTTATCCTCTACACTTTCTTATTATTATATGCCATTTTTGGGCAAAGGATTCATAAATTACTATTCAAAACAGGCCTAGTTTTGTTTAGCAGTCTTGTAATAGGAACATAAAAACTGGTGTTTTCAAAATAAGAAATTTGAAATTGAAAAATATTTTTATACAATTCTATTTAGAACTAAATTACGAAACTTTTTTACACTTATGGAAAAAATTACAATAATTTTTACTACTTTTAATGTAGGCCTAAATTTAAACTTTTTCCTTTCGTTACTGAACATTCTAATAACTAATAAATGTTTCTTGAGCTAATAACTTAGTTAATTTTACTTCAATCATTTTTTTACTGACATATATGCATTCTTTGAACCTTTATATACAAAAAAGCTATGGAACACTTTTGAATTGGTTTAGAATAAACGTATAAAAACATGGTTGAAATACAAAAACTTGGACGATTTTTAACAAATTTGAAGTTTACGGCCATTTTGTGAGCTTACCGTTAGAGATACGGAAAAAATCAAGGATACAATTTTGTTGAAAATCAAGTTTTCTAGTAGCAAAATTTCATTAGTTTTTAAATTCGACTTACGGTTAAGCCACAAACTGGCTTTGGGAAAAAGCTTACACTGAGAGAAACGGTGAGGCCGCAATTTTTATTTTATTTAAGAGGTTAAAAATAAAAAATGGAAAAAACCTTGTATATACATGGCTCGGCCTAAGAATAAAGAACATTCATGCAAAAAATCATCAAAATCGGTCAAGGCGTTTGGCCGTAATCGTGAGACAGACATACAGACACACAGACGAAATGCCGAACGGTCGAGTTAAAACGGAGACCTCACTTTGCTCGGTCAATGAGAAATCATTTAAATAAAGTACAAATTATTGCAAACTTACAAAAAAACGGGGTTTTCTACACCAAACGAAAATTGCAAGTCACTTGGTTAAAGTAGGTGAAAAACAAATAAAACCAAACAAATAAAAGAGCACTGTGGCGACAAAATCACACTGATTTGAATGAAAACCCCGAACCACAAAACAAGGAACAAAAACAATAATTAAACAACTAAATTGTATGTTATGTTTTTAATACGTGTTACCCTTATGTAGATTTCGATGACATGGTCATCATCCTCATAGGGGTTTAACATACCCTTTTCCGCATCATCTATCGCAGACTCGTCTTTTTCTCTCTCTTGTTCAAGCAACCTCGAAACAACTCCCAAGCTATGATGTCTTGTTTATGTGTTTCTTTTAGTTCCAGTTTGGTTGTATATATTATATTTTATTGTTGTTGTTATTGTCTGTATCTGTATGTTCTGGAGTGTGAAAAACAATTAAAAACATTTACTTCTTAACCTTTAATTATTTTGTATGATACAGTTGAACTAGACATAGATAATATTATTTTATTATTATTAATATTATATACACCATTCATTTTTTTCGTTTATTTATTTTTGTATTTTTTTTCTTAATTCTTATAATATAGTTCCTGTTTATTAGATCAATAGCTTTTTCCGTTTCGTTTTGGGATTCAGGTTTGCCATTTATTTAGGGTTTAAGTACTGTTTCTTTTTCTGTTTAGTTTAGTTTAATAATTTTCTATTGTTAACCAGCTAAAACCAAAACACCAGGTTTACCTTGTTGTGCTCCTATAGAATCAGGCAGTAATAATTACTTAAAAGTTTATTGTATAAAAAACAAAATACAGTGTTCATAAACTCCCTTTATTCCCCCTCATTGTTTTTGTTACTGAAAATAAGTACACAAAACTTTTTATACATCTTGTGTTAAATAACAGGACACATTTTATTACATATCTGAACCTCTACGATTTAGGGGGGGCTTAGGGGCGTAAGGGGGGGGCTAATTATTTAAAATATAAAGGTAGGTCATGTAATACACCAATGAAAAGCTTACACAATGGCGCAAAGTAGAGCTCAATATCTGACTTTGTTTCAAAGTAATTTAGAATCAAAATTCCGGAAAATAACAAACAAACTACTTATTCCTAACATCAACAAATTAATAACCTGCTTTGTTATGATAACAATATCATTTTTCCGAACTTTGATTGTCCATTAATTTGAAACGAAGCAAGATACTAAGCTCTAGTTTGCGCTATTCTGTTTCTCTTTTAATAAGCTTTTCAATTTTCTATTACATGACCTACCTTTATATTTAAAACTATTTGAGACCCCTGCGTGCTTCTCACGTCAACCCCCAATCAACCCCCTTTATAAAAACATATGTTATGTTTTATTTATAATAAAGGTGTACGATTAATAATAACCTCAAAACTAAGATGGTAAATAATGTTAAATGTTCAAATTAAATATTTCTTATATTTTATAACAGCAGTTATAATAATGGTTAAAAGAACCAGCAATGCTCAGGTCTACATTTTAAAACTCTAACCTAAAAGCTAGAAATACAAAAATAGTTGCTTCAAATTTTGAAATCAGCTGTTAATGGAAATATTGGAGCAGTAGCTATATTATCTGTTATTTTATTCAATTGGTTGCTATGGTAATAAATGTAAATACATTTGTTGGTTTATCATTCTAGGCCTAACCTAAGAATTTTTTCTGATTAAATTTACAAATATTGAAATAAAAAAAGGTTTTTATCGAAATGAATTATAACCTATATTACTCAGGCATAGTGTAGCTTTTTATTAGTAAAACTATATTTTCAATCGTTTCAGTAGTGCCAGAGATTAACCCCTACATACAAACAAACAAAAAAACAAACTTTACCTCTTTATAATATTAGTATAGATTTTTAACCCCCTATCCCCCTCAAGCCTCCCAAAATCATAATGGTTCAGATATGCCAACAAATTTATCCTGTTATGCAACACAAGATAATAAATATTGTTAACTTATTTTCAATAACAAAACTAATAAAGTGGGTTAAGGGGACTTAATGAACACTCTGTAATGCCTTATTTATAATTGATTTTTAACTAAGAAAGCACTTCGTCAGTTTAGGTTAAGGCGGTGATAAATGTACAGAAAAGCACTTTTATTAGAGTTTAATTTATTTGAATATTTTCTTAAACCAATTCCTGTTTACCAGAACCCACGCAAATTAAATTTCATTTAAGGACTCAAACGACTTTTTTTCTTGGTATTTATTTTGTTTTCCTTAAAAATTCGTTTACCAGTCGAACAACAGGAACCAATAAGTACACAACTTTACTCAGTATTTTTTGTACAAAACTTACATTTTATTACAATTAAACGGGTTAAACTACAACGTAAACAAATAACACAATGACTATTCTATCACACAACAATATGAGCACGTGAACAGCTGATGGACAGCTGATGGTCGAGATGGCGATGATGATGATGATGGCGACGATGATGACACGTAAATGATGAAATTTGGCAACGATAGTGTTGATGTCTCAACGCCTGCAACAAGCAAAGGAAACACATTAATAACAAATGAAACGGTATAATATTCAAAAGGTTTTGGTGTGCGAATATTTGAACATTTATAAAGTTTTATAGGTACTGAAATGTTTGCATTTTTTAGCCGTCTGGAAAATTTACACGAAGAGTATTACTAGATATGTTGGAACACAAGTAAGGTTAGATAACGTTTTAAGCAAAGCAGTAAGAGACAGGCATACTTGTTTTTGATAGATACTAAATTTTGAATGACAATTTAGTTCAGTAATAATTGATAAACTTTGTTTGCACATTTATAAATGGCGGGAACCATTAACATTGCATGGTACTTATAAATAATTCGACCACGCAGCTGAACCACTGACATGAATTGAGCGAATTTCTAAAATTAAGATTTTACGTTATATAGTTTCAACCAACTATTTGGGAAATTGGTCTACTCACGAAAACGTTGAATAGTAGAATTTGTTTGGAACTCATCTTCCAACCGCGCCTCAAGCGGAGTTTCGTTCCGCTCGCACCTCGTCCTTGCGGGCTAGGAGCGGACAGAGTTCGAATCCCGACCTCAGGCCTCGTTGTTGAACAGAAGCTGCAACCCGGTAAAAACCCCCTCGTGGATTTGTACCGAGTTCTTTTATGGCATTTTTGTTTCGATAGATTTTTTGAGAACCATACGAGCTGTAAGGTCCTTTAAACGAGCAAAATCTGCAGAATTGTTTCCTATATTTTATTTTCACATAAAACCCCAAACAGGTTTCATCCAAGTACGAAAAATCTAAAAGAAAATTGACTTTCTGTCAAAAAAGGTCTTTCGGTTGTTGGATTTTTCGCTAACGAATTCAGCAGAGCCACTTAGAAAACCAACTTGTGTATCAAATTGGACGTAAAATGCGGCCGTTAGAGTGCGTACACATGTATACAGAATTTTGATGACCCCCCCCAAAACGTTTTCTGGGCACCATGATTGGTGCTCATTGCCTATTCCAGACCTTAGGTCTTACCATAAGAGTCACTGCAATAGCTCATCTTTCCTATTTAAATTCGTTAATAGCAAAAGATTTTCCTAAGTGTGTAGCTAACAGATCCTACTGGAGCAAATTATTTGTTTCTGGAATTTTCTGTTTGCATGTATCTTTTCCTAATTTTCAGTTCGAGATCGGTTTTTGAAATAATCACCCAGGTCAAACGATAAATTTTAAAACACAAATTAATTAGTGTTGAATTAAATCAGATTGATATGATAACAGTTTTATTTCCAGAAATAATATTATTTAAATAGTATAATTTTAAAAGAAATGAACTATTTATTAATAATGCGATCAAGTAGTCTTTTTTAATTAGTATTGAATTCTGCAAACATAATTCTAATTTTACTCGTCATTTAGAGTAATATTCTACGCAGTAAAGTTTAACTATTACATTTAATTTAGTGGCCTGGAATTATATAAATATTTATCTAATTACTGGTAGGTTTTCTACTTTTTCATATTGAATGTGATTCATACTTTAGTTGTTAATATTTACCTGTTACATAGGTAATGCAGATTAGTGTCCATAACCACTGCCGTAGGAAGATCCTCCACCGTAGGACGATCCACTGCCGTAGGAAGATCCTCCTCCATAGGAAGAACCACTGCCGTAGGATGATCCACTGCCGTAGGACCCTCCAAGATAAGATCCGTAAGAAGGTGTAAAACCTCCACTGTATGAACCACTTCCGTATCCGCCTCCATAGGAGCTTAAACCACTACCGTATCCGCCTCCATAAGAGCTGATTCCGCTACCGTATCCGCCTCCATAAGAGCTGATTCCGCCTCCGTATCCGCCTCCATAAGAGCTGCTTCCACCACTGTATCCACCTCCATAAGAGCTAAGACCGCCTCCATAAGAGCTGAGACCACCTCCGTAAGAGCTGATACCGCCTCCATATGATCCAACACCACTTCCAAAGCTTCCACTTCCAATACCTCCGCCATAACCTCCTCCGACGGCGATAGGTTGAGGAACGATAATAGGTTGTGGAACAGCTACTGGGACGGGTCTGGCGATAGTGACGGGGTAAGGTTGAGGAACGGGTACGGCTACGGGATGAGGAACGGATACGGGTACTGGGTGTGGAACTTTGACGGGAACCGGACGAGGTACGGACACAGGGTAAGGCTTAGCGACAGTGACGGGGTAAGGTTGGGGTACCGGCACGGGGTAAGGTCTTGGAACGCTGACGGGAACGGAAACGGGAACCGGTACTGCTACTGGGCGAGTAACGGTGACGGGTACGGGTTGCGGAACGGGTACGGGGACGGCTTGGTTGATTGTGTTTACACTGACTGGTGCGGACGAGACTGAAACGCCACCGAGTCCGCCTCCGAAGCCGCCTCCTAGACCACCGCCTCCGATACCACCTCCAAAACCTCCGCCGTATGAGCCGAGTCCGTATCCGCCGCTGCTTAATCCAGAGCTAAGGCCGTAGCTTCCGTAACCTCCACCATAACCGCCTCCGTATCCACCGCTGCTTAATCCGGAGCTGAGGCCATAGCTTCCGTAACCTCCACCGTAACCGCCCCCGTATCCACCTCCATAACCGCCTCCGTATCCTCCTCCATAACTACTGCCGTATCCTCCGTAACCCCCGCTTAATATCCCACGTTTCTCTTGTTTCTTTTCATCATCCTTCGCGTAGCAAGCGACGATGAGGAGTGCCACAAACGAACAAACCTGAACAGAAAAAGGCAATAATAGTTTAACATAAACAAATTTACAAAAACATTCTTTTCTTATTACATATTCCGCTTGGTAGTTGTCTAAAACATACTAGATTAAATTGGAACCTTCGTACTTTTTAAGTTTTTTGCCCACAAATCGGTTATATTTTGCCATCCAGAAAACTCGCAAAAAATCATTCGTCGGTCTTTAAAACATTTCGAAGTGAAAACATACATTTTGGGCGAGGTAAAATATACGAATTCGCATACCCGTCATAAAGTAAGACGCTTTTGATTTCATCGGTGATTTCTTCTTCTTCATTGTTTTACGCACGTACTAATACAAACCAGAAGTTCAATGTAACAGCTGATCGTAAAAAGAGACGAAATAAAATAGGTAGTGGTAAATTCAAAAGCTTAAACTCAAAATAGCTGTATGGGTTTAGTCACGTCACGCTACCGATAAAATGGAAATTGCACTTCCTAATTTTGTAAGTTGTGTTAAATTAGCGTACTTCGTGGTATCTCTAAAATGGACATAACGCTTTATCATTTTTAATGTATAAATTTGCTAATTTGGTTGCTGTGGTAACGAATGTAAGTACAACCAAAGCATTTGAAAAACCTTAAGTTATGTTATTTATTATTAATTGAATATAGACAATCGTGTTTATGGTATTTTTTAGATTTAAATTTTAAATGGGACAAGATGAAAATAATGATTAAATTTCGAATTAAGCCAATATAACAAACGATTTATATTCATGACAGATTTCACTTGTGCCGGCAGTCCCACAACTGCTTTCTTTTTTGTTTTATTATGTTGTATTTATGTTAATGGGTTTATGTTATTAAAGCTTTTAAAGTGTTACCGTTTTGAATTAGTTGCTTACGCAAAATTTAAACTCAGTGTATTAATGCGTTTTCAAATAAAAATTCGAAAGTGAGAAAAAACGCTGTTGTGATTTTTTTTTTTGCCCAGAAACGATGCCAGTAAATATTGGTAGAGAGTTTTGTACGCCCTGTATACATATTTCTTTGATCTTACGTTTTACATGTTTCCTGGAAAGTTGCTTATTGTTAAACACCGACAAAGCCTGGTACGGCAGCTAGCTGTCGTATAATTAGCTAAACCCCATAGAATGATGTAAAACAAGTTATACGGACTCGAATGAAAGCGAAAACGACTGAAACCGGTTTTGTAACAAGTCTGTTATGAACTGATTTCATTATCCAAGCGATCTTTTGCACTCTTGTATTTTTCGATTAAGAGCTATATTCGGTCTACAGAAGTCAAACCAGTTTGGAATCGTTTAAGTGGATCTATTTGATAAAAGAGTGTTAATCTGCACAGTTTATTAATAAAATGTAAATATTGGAACGGACTTTTAATGAGTTTAGAGGTTCAACTAATAGAAATATGAAGAAACTAGGGGAGACCCCTGCGTGTGACTCCGTTGGAACCTTCTGTACGGATAATCACGTTATGTTTTCTTTATAATAAATTTGTAGGATGAATAATAACCAGGCTGTTTTGTCCCGGTTTTCTCCCGAAATGATTTGATCACCCTAGACTAGGGAAACCCCTGCGTGCTCCGCACGCCAACCCCGTTTTAACCATCAATACAAATACTCATGTTATGTTTTCTTTATAATAAAGGTGTAGGATTAATAATAACCCCAAAGCTGAGACAGTAAATAATGTTAAATGTTCAAATCAAATTATTTCGTATATTTTATAGCAGCAGTTATAATAAAGATTAAAAGAACCAGCTAAGCTCAGGTCTACATTTTAATAAAAACCTAACCTAAAAGTTAGTAATACAAATAGTTGTTTCAAAGTTTAAAGTCAGCTTTTATTGGAAATATTGCAACAAACATAAGTTTTATCAATTATTTTATTCAATTGGTTGCTATGGTAATGAATTTAAATACATATGTTGGTTTATCAGTCTAGGCCTAATTTAGAATTATTTCCGACTAAATTTACAAATATTTAATTACAAAATGTTACTCAGGGATAGTGAAGCTTTTTATTAGTAAAACTATTTTTCAATCGGTTCAGTAGCTGTTCCAGAGATTACCCCCTACATACAAACAAACAATTAATTGTTACCTATTTATAGTATTGATATAGATTATTGCGAAACGTAAGTCCAATACTGTACAAAATGTACTGCTTATTGTAAAACAGTCCGTTTGGGAGCCGTGAAATCCAGACCTATTCTACACCCTTTAAGTAAAACCATTTCCGAGCGAATCAATCACGGAGGTTGTACCGAACAGCGTCCAGGCCCCCCGTTCACAAATACATTTAATACATTACATGTAATGACGGACAGGTGGATTGTTTAGCAAAATTGTTAAACAATTAGAAATTATTGCCATTCGTCAACTTTATATTCTTGCACGAAACACGGATACATACTATGGTAAAGCTAGTATCATATTTGCCTAACCATTCTATTGCAGGCGTTTGATGGTGTTTCTTTAAATCCGTTGTTCACTGCTAAGGACGCACATGTGAGCTTGACACTGAACACTATGGGAAGCGGCCGAAGCACAGTGCATTGCACGTCAACCCCCGTATTTGGAGTAATTTCAATAAACGCATTGCGTGCTTCGCACGCCAACCCCCCGTATTGGGAGTATTTTCAATATACAATGCATTGCGTGCTTCGCACGCCAACCCCCGTATTGGGTGAGTTGTCAATACACAGCATAGCGTGCTTCGCACGCCAATTTTAAGTCTATGTGCTATGGACGCTTATGTGCGTCCGTTTAAAAATATTAGTGATTATTACGTAGAAATGTTCAAAAATAAAGAATAAAGCAATTTCTACTCATTTATTCTATAAATATAAAAAAATAGAAGGTCAGCTCCTAGCATAATAAATCAAAAATTTGCGTAGCAGTGAACGTGTTAAGAAATAAAATCCACTAGAATCCTTCAAATGAAGCTTATTCTTGCACATTATAATATTACTATAACAGTTTTTATTTTTTACCTTAGGCCTACAAATTTCATATAATGGGACAACTTTACATTTTTTCTCTGTCTATACACTGTATTGCAATCTCTGAATCATTAAAAACGAGTATTTCAGATAAACATATAAACATTATGTTCCCTTAAGGCTCTGCTCTTTCAAATGAGAAAGCAACCGATGACTTCAGTGCTTCACCCTATAGCCGTATCTAAACAGTGGAGTTTCTCGCAGCTGATCGCTTTGACATTGCCTCATTAAAAACTGTTTTAGAAATCTATATCTTATAATTTCGTGATGAGAAAGAAACTAAAAATTCTTTATAAAATTGTGGATCCGGCTTGCGATTCACTTTTAACTATACATTTGTTATTGTGCACAGAAAAAAGTTCAAACTTGGTACTCAAACAGTGTCAATTACGTGACGAATGAACGGGATTTAAAAAAAATGTGAAACGCAAAACGAATGCGTGTGCGAATGTGTTTAAAATGAGACCTTGTAAACAGTTTTGTTATGAAAAATAAACGAAATAAATTGTTTGAAATTTAACATTGCTCTTACGGGATATAAATCCAAGATGGCCGCCACTACAGCAGCGCCTCAACATCTACCCTTTGTTCCCGTGTTAGAAAGAGAAGTGAAGAGCCACTTACTACAGTCCGAAAAATATGTTATTGAAACGTTGGCTTAACTGTTGAGCTATTACGGTTTTCTTATTCACTCATAATTGCATACTATTATATTTTTAATCTTAAGGGTCTATATTATTAAATCAAAATAGGTATAACCTAAAAAAGCCATCATAATAATGGGTGTTTCTAGGAAAAAAAAAACATAAATTTGACATGAACAAACCAGCATTTTCTCAATTGAATTCGGTTTTACGACTTATGTTTAGATATTTTAATTTTTATCCGGTTTTAATGTTTGGATATTTTGTTAATTTACAAATTATTTGTTTGGAGGATGAAAATTCATTAATTTGGACTGTTAAGGTTTAAAAAGAATTAAATAATAATCAGGATTGAGGTTATAGAACGAAAGTTAAGAAGTTTTTTGAAAAGTTATTTAAGCCTACGCGACAAAAGCGTTTTTTAAAAACTTTTTGGAAATTCTTCTTCGGGTCAGCTGTTTGAGCCAAGTGGAAGACTGCAATATTTGCGCGCCTATGTTTCTTTTAGAAAAAGACGTACCAAGAAAAAATGAACTCCTAAAAAAGCGAGTGTACGTCCGTGAGTAACATATAACAGCTGATTTCATCCATCATCTGTAATACTTAAACAAACCCAGTGTATATTATAGTTTGGGGTTATGTTTACAACTTCAATCGTTATAATTTCTTGTGATTCTTTTTAGTTTGAGTTATAGAACTAATGTGTGGTATAATATACGTTATAATATTTGCTTTGAGGTTATAAACTGTGGATAAATACAACCTTTTATCATCAATATATTATTTGTTTATACAAATTTAAAGAAGAGATACCTATTCGTTCAACTTCGGAAACATTCGCACATCTTTGTTAAAACGTATAAACATATTTGATTATTAATTTCTTCACTATAATATTAATAAATTCTAAATTATTTTATGTATCAATTTGAAATGAAAAACAATTAAAAGATAGTATTTTTATCTTTCTTTAAATGTATAATAAAGTATGTAAATAAAAATGTTTAACAAATAGGCCTCCAGTTTTATAATATGTACACATTTACCGAGTTAAAAATCCCCGTCAACACAGTTAGGCCTAGATAAGTAGGCCTTGATGTTGTTCTTATATATTATGTATTTCTGATGAGTTTCTAATTAATCAACCTGTGATTTTTCACGGGGGCTTATTAGTCCTTATTTTATTTGGTGGAAAACTTTCCCTGGAAAATGAATAACGGAAAACAATCCATCGGAACTGATTTGATATTCTGCCGATATATTACACAGTTAAGATACTACTACACAATATATATATACTTTACCTGAACGGTCTTCATGACTGATACAAGTGGAGTTGTGATGTTTACAATACTACCTCCAAGTATATATAGTGAGGTGCGTGGGGGCGCGCTCGCACTTTCACCCGGTCTCGTTACGTCAAAGGCCTAAAGGGCTGCCCCAGTACAAGAGTTGACCGGTTTTGAACTTCCGAGTTATTCGCACTGCGGAAGTGTTGTCGCGATCTGTCTGTATCGGCCGGTTCGCGTAGGCGGCCATTTTGTCTGCTGTGTAGGGATTGGTGATTGATTAGTTTGCTATAGCGTGCGTTTCTTTTTCGTACAATTTTCATGAATTTTGGTTTATTTTTCCGTAACCTATACTTCAAGGCATTAAACGTTTGCTCTAGAGCATGTAAACTATTGTTATTAGCGAATTTCCAAAGGAAAAATGAGCTATTGCAGTGGCCCTTTAGGTAAGACCCAAGGTCGGGAGTAGCAAATGAGCACCGATCGTGGTTCCCAGAACACGTTTTGGGGTGTCATTAAAATTCATATGTACATATGTGTTCGCACTCTAGCGGTCGCATTTTAAGTCCGATTTGGTTCAAATTTGGTACACATGTTGGTTGTCTATGTCGCTCGGAAGAGTTCGTTAGCCATAAAAATCCAACAACCGGAAGTAGGTTTTTTTGACAGGAAGTAACTATTTTTTTAGATTTTTAATACGAGAATTAAATGTTTTTAGAGTTTTCTCTAAAACTATGAATGTAGGATGTAATTCTGCACATTTTGTTTTCTTACGCGACCTTATAGCTCGATTGGTTCCCCCAAAATCGATCAAAACGTAAAATACCATAGAAGTACCCAGTTCAAAGCCATGTGGTGGATTCTACGGTGGAGTTGGCGTGCGAAGCACGCAATGCTTTGTGTATTGAAAATACTTTCAATACGGGGTTGGCGTGCGAAGCACTCAATGCTTTGTGTATTGAAGACACTCCCAATACGGGGTTGGCGTGCGAAGCACGCAATGCTTTTTATGTTGAAGACACTAACAATATGCGGAATGGCATGCGAACGATTTTGTAGCTATTCAGCACCGTCGTGAATTGACCTATTTCCCAAATTTTTGGTTGAAACCCTAAAACATAGGTATATAAACTTAATTTTGGAAATTTTCTCAACTCACGTCAGCGGTTCAGCTGCGTGGTCGAATTATTGTTTGTTTGTAAATTGTCATATTTATAGAAGCCCAAATGGAGTCAAATTTTGTATGGAATATTTTGAAGTAAATTTTACAATTTTATTTGATGACCACAACTGAAATCTCATCCTACGTAATATTTCTAAATGAAATGGGATTTTCCCTTCCGTAAAAAAATTGTGTCATTCGTTTCTACATGTTTCTTTATTTATCAAATTTTTCATTTCAAGGGTCGCTTTCCATATGCTGAATCCACTGATTCTTGGTCGTCCACACAAAACTAAAAAATTCCGAATATAGGGAGTATTTTTAACATACAAAACATTGCGTGCTTCGCACGCCAATCCCCGTATTGGAAGTATATTCAATACACAATGCATTGCGTGCTTCGCACGCCAACCCCTCGGTAGAATCCACCATATGGCTTTGAACCGGGTTCTTCTATGGTATTTTACGTTTTGATCGATTTTTGGGGGACCAAGCGAGTTATAAGGTCGCTTAAAAAAATAAAATATGCAGAATAACATCCTACATTTATATTTTCAGAAAAAACTCAAAAATAAATTCATTCTCGTAGGAAAAATCATTGTGTATTGAAGATACTCCCAATACGGGGGTTAGCGTGCGAAGCACGCAATGCTCTGTATGTTTAAGATACTCCCAATATGCGGAATGGAGTGCGAAGCACGAAATGCGTTATGTATGGAAGATACTCCCAATATGCCGAATGGAGTGCGGAGCACGCAATGCATTGTGTATTGAAGATACTCCCAATACGCGGAATGGCATGCGAACCATTTTCAGGTATTAAGCACCGTCGTGAATAGACCTATTTCCGAAATTGTTGGTTGAAACCCTAAAACATAGGCCTATAAACGTAATTTTGGAAATGTTCTCAACTCACGTCAGCGGTTCAGCTGCGTGGTCGAATTATGATATTTATAGTTTGGTTACTGTAGCCCTTGCATCACTGAGGATGGCGACATTGTCGTTGAAACCAGTGGCGGCGATAAGAACCCGCGGGCCCGCTATCGCCTCCACTGTGAAACGCGTGTGAAGTTAGTAAATGTTTTTGTTGTGAGATTTTGTGTTCAGATTTTATTTCATCTCGTTTATTTATAAGTTGTATAGTATTTTTGCGACGTTTATAACATCTATATAAATAAAAATCTGACTGGTCAAAATCTTAAAGTTCTTCACAGATTGCTTTGAAATTTTCACTCAACGTCACATTCAGATAGAAGCGTGTTTTTACATACTTTTTGAAACACTGCGAAATCTGTGGACGTAAAAACAACACTAACAATACTAAATATTTTACATCAATGGAAGCGTCTTATACTAAATAACAATTAAATTAGTTTAGTATTGGTACAGTAATCAGCTGTTTGCCCTCAAATTTCCATTGACAGCTGATTTCAAACTTTGAAACAATAATTAAGAACCTCTACTCCACCCATTTTGGGTTCTTTTAACCTTTATTAAACTGCTGTTATAAAATGTACGAAATAATTTGATATGAACATTTAACATTATCTACCATTTTAGCTTTGGGGTTATTATTAATCCTACACCTTTATTATAAAGGAAACATAACATGATTATGTGTACAGAAGGCTCCAACGGGGTTGGCGTGCGGAGCACGCAGGGATTTCCCCTAGTGTGTTTATAAATTAGCGTTATATAAACTCATCGCTAAAACTGTATTAGAAATGTGTATAAACAGACTTATGTCATGTCCACTACTTTTCTTATACAATACTCCGCGAACCAGCTGTCAACTAGTCTTTTAAATATAACAGCTGTTGAATGCACTTCCGCCTTCATTGTTTATGTCTCTACAAACAATGTTGGCTTATTAAAGGAAATTAACGTCGAGATTGTTAGTCGAGTTTATTATAACCTGTAGGAATTTTAATTACAGTCTCTACGGCAAAGCATTATTACAGAGGTGTGGCGTCACTCGCGGTCCCACATTGATAAACGTAACACTCACAAAACCTACCGTAGTTCGGACACGCAGCTGAACTGCTGACGTGAGTTGAGCGTATTTCCAAATTAAGTATACATGTTTGCGGGTTTCTACCAACTATTTGGGAAATTGGTCTACTCACGAAGGCGCTGATTTGCTGACCCTCGATGCTTTCACAACGGTAATTTGAACCGGGTCTTTTAAGTTGTGATGGATTTTGTGGGATCCAAAATGACTATAAATTTGCGTATAAAAACGAAATGTGCAGAATAATTTCCTATTTTTGAAGTGAAAACTTCTACAATAGGCGCACCGTGTCCAAACATTTTAAACATTTCGCTGGAAGCGAATCTGATTTTACCGTCACGCTAATATTACGTCACGCATTTTCCGACACGCTCTACTATACAGGGTGTCCCCGAACTCTCTGGTCCCCTTTTGTGGCTATGTTCCTTGAGCTACAGACAAAATAAAAAAACATTTTGTTTTCCATTAAAAAAGTAAACTTTTTTGTCTCTTGTAAATGTTTTGTAAAGTTAACTGTTTTTGAAATATTTGATATTAAAAATTATAAACGGCCGCCATTTTGAAAATATTTAAAATAATGTTCTAATTTTTCGTAAAGTGATAAAAAAGATAGTGATTTTTCGTACGCAACAAATAGGTATACACAGTTTGAGCTCAATATATTTTTTAATTCCGAAAATATTAAGTATTTTGTAAAAAACACATACAGACAGACAGACAAACGAAAAAATAAGCACCGTAGACCCATGTTTATATTGTGAAATATGTTTGTCTGGATCCCAGGAACATATCCACAATAAACGGTACCAGGAACTGGCACATACTTTCTCACAAAAATATTTACATTATTAAACAGATTCACTGTGACTTGTAGGGTGGAGTAGGAGATGCGAGTTTTTATTAAAGTAGAAGATTAAGTAATAAATATTATTATTATTATCTAGAGAGAAAAGTATGCAATCAATCGATTTCGAATAAATTTGCACCAAGCACGTCAATTATGTCTTTATAGATGCACGAAAAAAAGGTTTTGAAAAATTTTGAAAAAAAAAACCCTTTATGGCCGAAAAAACCCCAAAAATCAGTTATTATTATTATTATTAGCTAAACGAGGATTTTTAGAAATATGCGGTTTCTTGCATATGGTAGGGCACATTAAAGGCTGCAAATAAGCCAAATTTTATCAAAATCTTTAGAGCCGTTTTTTTATAAAAAAATAATAACTGATTTTTTGGGGGCTTTTTTCCAAAAAGGGGGTTGTTTTTTAAACATTTTCAAAACCCTTTTTCGTGCATCTATACAGGCCTACTTGACATGTCTGGTGCAAGTTTGTTTGAAATCGATCGAATAGTTTTCTCTCTAGCTTTGTATACATACATACAGACATACATACATACAGACAGACATTTTGTAAAAACCACTTTTTTGGACTCAGGGGGTCCCAAAACGGATATTTCCACAAAAATCTCAACATCGATTTTTTTTGTGATCACTATACTTTCACTATACAGTATAGTGAGAAAGTAAAAGGGGTCCAGAGAGTTCGTGGACACCCTGTATATATATAGTACACATGTGTATATAGCAGAGCATATACTTGGTAATACCTCTGAAATAGACATTGTGCTTCTTCATTTCGCAAGTTGTTTTAAAATAGTTTACTTGGTAATACCTCTGAAATGGACATTGTGCTTGATTATTTTGTCAGTTGTGTTATTTTTATCTTGTCGCATTTGCAATTGAAATTTAGAAAAATTTAAAATAACATAAACAAGATTGTCTATATTCATGACAGTTTTCACTTCTGTCGGCAGTCCTACGCCTGCTTTCTTTCTAGATAAAGTCTTATTGTAATACCAAATATCTCAAAAATATTTACTTAAGGTCGAAAACGTACTTGCTTTATTGATTTGTTTTAGCTAACGAAGTCCAAGCGTCATAGAAAACCAACATGTGTACCAAATTTGGAGCGATTCGGACTTAAAGTGCGACAGTTAGAGTGTGAACACACATATGACGTTTTTATGACACCCAAAAACTTGTTCTGGGGACCGTGATCGGTTCACATTGACCACTCCCGACTTTATCTCTCGCCATAAGAGCCACTGCAATAGCTCATATTTTTCTGTGGATTTGCACTAAAGTACGTTTAAATAGGGTAAGATTTTAAAATTTGGAACATAGGGAATCCCATGATAAACTTAGCACTTGAATGGAAAAAAAGTAGAAAACTGAATTTTTTAATAGATATAAGAACCTGAACATCTGAAGCTCACGCTGAAGAATTTCTTTGAATTTTTAAAGGCAGAGGTTTTAATTTTTATTTAAACATTAACATTTTCAGCGAATTTCCTTAGGAAAAATGAGCTATACTGCAGTGGCCCTTATGGTAAGACCCAAGGTCGGGAGTAGCAAATGAGCACCAATCATGGTCCCCAGAACACGTTTTGGGGTGTTATTAAAAATCATATATGTATATACAATATGTGTGTTCGCACTCTAGCGGCCGTATTTTAAGGCTCGGCTCTCTACATTCAAAACGGCGAAGTTGGGTACCAATTTCAATGTTAAATAACCAAAACATACCTTCACTATTAAGCATATTTTTGTGTTGTTTTTGGCAAAAAACGAAAGCTGTATTTTTTTCTTAAAGTAAAATAGATTGTGGGTGTTGATTGCTAAAGTTTTTTTGCAATATCTCGTTTAGCAACTGAGTAAAAAATTAATAAAGTTTACTATTTTTTACTATTTATATCATACGTTTATGAAAACAATAACACGGGTTTTGAAAATGTATTCGGCAATCAACATCCGCATATGATAGTACTTCAAAATGAAACCAAAATTTTAAATTTATTCCATGAATTAACGGAAAAAAATGACTTATTCTGTAGCATTGCTCTTATGGGAATCAGATTCGATATGGCGGCAGGGTAAGCGCCCCCTTAAGTCCGATTTGGTTCAAATTTGGTACACATATTGGTTGTCTACGTCGGTCGGACGAGTTCGTTAGCCAAAAAAATCCAACAATCGTAAGCACGTTTTTTGACAGGAAGTATATATTTTTTGAGATTTTTCCTACGAGAATGAATTTGTTTTTCAGATTTTTCGACAAATATAAATAAATATAGAATGTTATTCTGCAAATTTTGTATTTTTTACGCGACCTTATAGCTCGCTTGGTTCCCCCAAAATCGATAAAAACGTAAAATACCATAGAAGTGCCCGGTTCACAGCCATGTGGTGGGGTTGGCGTGCGAAGCACGCAATGCTTTGTGTATTGAAGATACTCCTAATATGCGGAGTGGCGTGCGAACCATATTGCAGGTATTCAGCACCGTCGTGAATAGACCTATTTCCCTAATTGTTGGTTGAAACAATAAAACATAGGTCGAATTATTTCTAAACTGTAGGCTGCCGTTATCTCTTTGTCAATCCTTTGTAATCGCTTATCGCTGCAGTCCAAAGTACAGCTGTTGTTTTGCAACTTCAACCCTCGACGAAGTAGTTTAGTTACCCGTGCGAGACCTGGTCGGCTTTTAGGTTATGTTTACATAATATGAATGATTTATAGGTTAGATAACGTTGCAAATTTATTGTTCTTAAATAATGTGCGTAGTGCGTAATTGTGATGGTGTTTAATGTATTTTATTGTGCGTAGTTTATTTCTGTTTCTGTGCAATATAGTTTTACGATAATGTTGCAATTTATTGAAAGCCAATGTAAGTAGGAACTGTTTGGATTATGAATTTTTTAGATTAAACATATCACAAATAATAGCGTAAGTACACTATTTGACCCTATCCTAATATTTTGCAGACAACGACGTTGTTTTACATTCTACTGTTAAAAATGTTGAATACAGGTAAACATACTGTGACTAAATACTATAGGTTAGAACCTTTTAGGTTTTTTATTATTATTATTGCATTTCAGTGGCCGTTGGTTAGCCTAGGGACGAATAGTAAACTTGCCCTCAAATAATAATGAATGTTACATTAAAATAAAGATAGTCACAGAAACAGTGTTAGTAAAAAATGTTCGCACTCTAGCGGCCGCATTTTAAGTCTGATTTCGTTCCAATTCGGTACACATGTTGGGTGTCTACGTAGCTCGGACGAGTTCGTTAGCCAAAAAAAGTCCAGCAATCGGAAACACATTTTTTGACCAGAAGTAACAATTTGTTTAGATTTTTCCTACGAGAATGAATTTGTTTTTGAGTTTTTTCTACAAATGTAAATGTAGGATGTTATTCTGGACATTTAGTTTTTTACGCGACCTAAATAGCTCGCTTGGTTCCCCCAAAATCGATCAAAACGTAAAATACCATAGAAGTACCCGGTTCAAAGCCATGTGGTGGATTTTACCGTGGGGTTGACGTGCGAAGCACGCAATGCTTTGTGTATTGTAGATACTCCCAAAATGTGGAATGGCGTGCGAACCATTTTGCAGCTATTCAGCACCGTCGTGATTTGACCTATTTCCCAAATTGTTGGTTGAAACCATAAAACATAGGCGTATAAACTTAATTTTGGAAATTTGTTCAACTCACGTCAGCGGTTCAGCTGCGTGGTCGAATTGTTAGAAACAGGAACAGTAAGTCACACAGCTGTAAATGGTTCTCCCTCTCACCCGCACCAGTGTAACTTCGCGTTGCGGTTTACCATAGCCCGAGGTAACTTCCCGGGAATGTCGACAAGAAATATGAACTTATCAATTCTGTTGAATATGTAAGCATCGGTCACTCCAACTATGTTTAGAACTTGTTGTATTTTCTGCAGATTAATATGGATAACTTGCGCACACAGTGAAAGTTTATGTAACAACGCTTCGTTCAGGTTTAAAGCAAATAAATCATCTTTTACCCGTTTATAATGACTGCCATGCAAATGTATTGGGTGGGAAATCATTGCTACTAGCGATATGTAAATTGATTAATTTAACTCTAAGCTGGACTATGGTCTTGCTGTGTGTGGGGGGGGGGGGGGGGACATATTTTGTCACATTGGATCCATTGCTAATTTTACAGAGAAAATTTATCAAAATAATCCTTAAGGAACCTTCAAAAGTAATTTCGGTTCCGTTATTTCAAACCCTAAAAATACTGCTATTAAAGAACGTATATGTGTTTAAAATATTTTCTGTTAGATAACTGGAAATTCAAAAGGTCACCTCGACACCGTAAAAGCAAGACTAAGAAATGAAAGTGATATTTATAAAAATGTTTACATATTTGGCAACGATATTAAAAAAAAAAAATACCGACCGACGTTAAATTCTGTACACAGTTTAATAAATTCCGCAAAATGTTCACTGTATTTTTAATAAATCATTGTATTTTAAATTTCTCATTTGTTTAAACCTTTTCTTAGCTAGCACCTATTGCTTAAATTTCATTTCAAACTGTTCGGTTTTTTTAGTAAATTTGACCCCCAAAACCACCCCTAAAATTTCGAATTTTTTGAATTCCTTTTTTAGAGAGAACCTATGGCCCCAGAGGAAGCTACATACCAAATCCGTTCAGTGGTTTTGGAGAAATCGTGATTTAGTAACTTTGACCTCCCTAACTCCCCCCCTAAGATTTCAAATTTGTTGAAACCTTTTCTTAGCGAGCACCTATGGCCCCAGAGGAAGCTACATACCAAATTTTGTTCCAATCCGTTCAGTGGTATTTGAGAAATCGTGATCAGCGAGTCAGTGGATTTGGCTTATATACGAGTATATATATAGATTTTTCTGTACGTGTGTGTGTTACTGAACACCTCCTAAATATCTGGAACAATTTTCATGAATTTTTTTCTGTATGTTAGAGTGGGTCCCTGGATTGTTTATATTCACAATTTGAAGGGGTTGAATTTTATTGTTGCTACCCCTATTATAATAAGTATAAATTAAACTAACAACCTACAGGCTATAAAGCTATAATTATGTAATACTAGTATGCCCCGGTGAAAAATCCCAGATAATTCCAGAAAAATCCCAGACGCCTACCTAACGACGCTGACGGGAATTTTTAACTCTGTAAATGTGTACAATTAAAAGGATTATAAATCCTATTTGTTAAAAGTTTTTATTTATATACATAATAACGTATCTAAATAATGATACAAATATTATCTTTTAATTGCTTTATATTTCATATAGATAGATCAAATAATTTACAAGTTATTAATACTTTGGTGAATAAACTATTAATAATCGAATAAGTTTATATGTTATACGATGATGTACGAATGTTTCCGAAGTTAAACGAATAGGTATCTCTTCTTTAAATATGTATAATTGAATATTATTTTGATGATAAAAGGCTGTATTTATATTAGTTTTATAACCCAAAAGCAAATCTTATAACGTACTATAGCACACATTTAATTTGTTATATAACACATATTTAAAAAAATCAACTTGACAAGAAATTATAATGATTGAAGTTGTAAACATAACCCCCCAAGCATAATCTACTTAATTCTGTTTAAGTATTACAGATGATGGGTGAAATCAGCTGTTATATTATGTTACACACGTACGTATGTACGGACGTACACTCTTTTTTATATGAGTTAATGTTATATTAATATTAAGGGATATACAAAACTATTTACGATTTGATTATCTAAGTCAAAGGGATTAAATGGAATAACTACCCTTAAAATTAAATAATAATCCACTTACTCTTTCTATATTCTCAAAAACTACTAAACTAATTTTACTAATTTACACATATTAGTACCAGGATGTTTTTAGAGAATATGGGCACTACAAACAAAAGGATTTAAACGTGGTAGCTACCCAAATAAAATAAAAATAAATTACACTAAATTATTACAAACTATAAATCTAAAATTATTTAATACTAGAGGAGACCCCTGCGTGCTCCGCACGCTAACCCCCAATAATAACCTCAAAACTAAGATGATAAATAATGTTAAATGTTCAAACCAAATTATTGCTTATATTTTATAACAGCAGTTAATAATAGTTAAAAGAACCAGCAAGGCTCAGGGCTACACTTTAAAACCCTAACCTAAAGGCTAGAAATACAAAATAATTGCTTCAAATTTTGAAATCAGCTGTTAATGGAAATATTGAAGCAAACAGCTATATTATCAAAATCTGTTATTTTATTCAATTAGTTGCTATGGTAATAAATGTAAATGCATGTGTTGGTTTATCATTGTAGGCCTAACCTAAGATTTTTTCCGACTAAATTTACAAATATTGGAATAAAAAAAGGTTTTTACCTAAATGAATTATAGCCTATGTTACTTAGGGATAGTGTATCTTTTTATTAGTAAAACTATTTTTCAATCGGTTCAGTCGTGTCAGAGATTACTCCCTACATACAAACAAACTTTACCTATTTATAATATTATAGTATAGATTATTCTTAATTGATATAAAAACCCATTTACAATTCGATTACTCAAATCAAAGGGATGGAATGGGATAATCACCCTTAAAATTAAATCAAGCGTTAGCGAAGCATTGCCAGGTCCACTAGTAGGATGTATCATATTTTTATGACACACTAATACGTGTCTTGAGGACCACGATCGGTGCTCTTTGACTACTCCCGACTTTAGGTCTCACCATAAGAGTCAGTGCAATCCTATTGAAATTCGCTAATAGGACGTCATATTTCTACCAGCGTAAACAGTACATTTCATTTACCGTACTTTCGATTGAGATTGTCTCTTGTAAGGTGAAATAAACTTAATTACGTATGATTTATTATTTCCACGATACTTTGCATTTCGATTAAAAGGATCTTACTTTCTAAAAAAAAAAAAACAGATCAAAGTGAAAATGAACAAGATTACACCGTTGCTGGGTATTAAATGTCAACATGTATAATGAATGTATCTGATGTGTTAACATTACGTGGAGTGTTTTGATCTAAAACGTAATAAATCCGTATTTGTTGGAAATGCCGCCGAGCGAGATGATATGCGTTGCGTAAGAACTGGTCCGCAACTGAGATGTCGGGAAATGCGGATGCTATTAAACGAGTTTTTTGTTGTCCGATCGTATTATCTTGTTGGTCTAATATGGAACGTTTGCCGGGCAAAATGATGTCGACTTGCTGTGCGAGGTTTTTTAGCGTGCGAAATGGGGGTTTTACACTTTTATGATTAAAGACCCTTAGCGTCCACAATTAGGCCAAAATTGGAATGATGTCAAAATTAAATCTCTCAAAGGGTTGTCGTACGTGAAAAAGTGGTTTGATCAAAACTTTTAATAATCATAACATTACCTTGCTTTGAGATCCAGGCGTCCTGTGTATTGATGACAGCGGTTTCGACCTCTCTGGGTCATTTACGAGTCTTCTTAATGTACACACGTTGGTTTTATAAGTCACTCGAGTCCAAAAAAACCACTTGTGGGATTTTTTATCGAGTTTGTTAGCCAAAAAAATCCAACAACAGGAAACTCATTTTTTTCGAAAGTAAGAAATTCTGGACATTTTTCGTACTAGAATGATACGTTTTTTGGGGTTTTCTTTAAAAAAACGTGTGCTGTCGTGGGACCCCCGTTAGGAACGAAGTTCATCACGCCTTTTCTTCAAATCCTAATGTAATTTAAAATTAATCATATACACAATAATTTTAGATTAGGCCTAGACTGATGAATCAACATTTTATATTTATTGAATGTATTTACAATGAATGGACATTTAACTGTTTGCCATCTTTATCATTAATTCTACACCTTTATTATAATAACATTAAACTAATGGAAACAGTAAATACTTGAATAAAAAACAAACTAAACATAAACGGAAATTGAAAAATTAAAATTATATAATTCGAAACGTACTGTGCCATAAATGTGCACAAAACATAAATTATGTATGTAGGTTGCCGTTAACAGGTAAAATAAATTACACTCAATAAATTTAGGTTAGGCCTAGACTGATGAACCAACATTTTATGTTTAGTGAATGTATTTGCAATGATTGGACATTTAACTGTGTTTACTATCTTAGCTATGAGGTTATAATATATTAATTCTACACCTTTATTATAATGACATTAAACTTATGGAAACAGTAATACTTGTACCGAAATATAAAATTATGTTAACTTACTTTTCTAAGTATATAATTTCCAATTGTTGAATCTACGTTACAAAATTGCAATAGTCAGGCAATTTAATTCACTTTTAATTTAAAAAACCTGCACTTGACGATAATATCCGAACTACGCCGGACGGAACCGCGTCTCCAAACGTAAATTGATGAACCAAAACACATGATTCTTGAATGTATTTACATTCACTACCACAGCAACCAATTCGATAACGGTTTTTCGTTACGCGTTACATTTTATATTTGTCAACTCCTACCGCAAGTCGCGTAAAGGAACTTCGTTCCATTAAATATGTGAGATTATGCTGCACATTTTCTTTTTTTTACACGACCTTATAGCTTGTCTGATTACCCCAAAATCGTTCCAAACGTAAAACACCATACAAGGTCCCTAAAAGAAGCATAAAAAGCGAGTTTGTTTGCTACGAGAGAAGCGAAGCAGTCCATAATCCGAGGCTGCTAGGGCAAGGTGCACACTCGCAAAGTGTTTCCACTGCGAGCGGAACGAAGCAGCGCGTGAGCCGAGGCAGGTGGCTGAAAACAAATTCTACTCGCAGGCCTTCATGAGTAGGGGGAAAAGCGGGTGCAATCCGCCATTTTGTTTTATGACGTC
>JAGFPH010001770.1:69490-90332 GCA_018207615.1 Philaenus spumarius | reverse complement strand
GACGTCATAAAACAAAATGGCGGATTGCACCCGCTTTTCCCCCTACTTTCATGAGTAGACCAATGTTCCAAATACTTGGTTGAAATACATGTAAAATTAGTTTTTGAAATTCGCTCAACTCACGTTAGGAGTTCAGCTACATGGTCGAACTATATCTCTTGCCAAATTATATACTATTAACTAGGGGCTCTGCCACTGGACGCTTCGCTCGCAATTGGAAAATTCGCTAAGGTATCTCGTTAATCTTTGGCTCGTTTGAACATAGGTGATCGAGCATAAATCAGCTGTTTTATTTGGCAGCTGACACAAACTCGTTAAACATTATCTCCATAAGATTACAATGGGAAATTTTAATGGAGCTTCTTCTCGGGTGAATAACGGCTAAACGGATGATTGGATCTTAAATCTGATGGAAAGTCGTTAGTTTGAAATTAAAGTTTCTACAACTTTTGTATTTAACATTTTTTGCTATTTCTTACCGTTTTCTTACAAAACGCCCTCAAAGTGAAAACAATTTAAAAATCGAAAACATCTTTCCCGCCCAAAAGGTGCTTCAAAAATTAAAAAATGTTAAATTGTGGCAACTTTCTCAAAAGTTTCTCGTCGAGAGCTTTAATTCAAGTATGAGGTCGAGGGGGGGGGTACGATTATGGGAAGTGCCTCGTAGTTTATGTCAGTGAACCCGTCTAGCTTTAAGACGTTGGGCGGAGCCTCCCTTCACGGATAAATAGTGGCTAAATGGATGATTTCATCTTGAATCTGATGGAAAATCTCTTGTTTGAAATTTAATTTTTTACAACTTTTGTATTTAAAATTTTTTACTATTTCTTACCGTTTTCTTACAAAACGCGCTCAAAGTAAAAAAGTGAAAGAATTGAAAAAATTAAAAAATCTTTTCCGCCCAAAAGGTGCTTCCAAAATAAAAAAATGGTAAATTCTGGCAATGTTCCCAAAAGTTTCTTGTCGAGAGCTTTAATTCAAGAATAAGTTTGACTGTGGTCCGATTACGGGAAGCGCCTCATAATAAATGTCAGTGAATCAGTATAATACCGTCTATCTTTATATAAGTAGATATTTAATGACACCCCAAAACGAGTTCTGGGTGCTCTGATTGACGTGACTTTGATTGGTGCTCATTGGACTAACTATAGATATCACTATCATGAGCTGCAATAGCTGGTCTTTCCTATGGAAATTTGCTAGTTAAAATACGTTATTTTATGAGCAAATCTTGAATGTGGTAAATGCAAAATTGAATTGTTCTATTTTGACTTTTAGCACTTTGAACTACAAATAAGTGGTGCATAAAACTAGTGGGAAATGCAACTAGTATTAAAAACACTTCATATTTTCTTTATATAAAAAACAAAACGTCTATTTTACACAATCTTCACAGGTCTGACTTTATTCTAACACTCTTTAGGTCAAATAGTACAGGTAGTAGGCCTGAATAAAATAGTTATCTGTAATAAAGTTTATTGCAAAATCATCAATATTTTACATAAATATTGTATTCTAAAATATTTTCTTCACATAATGGGGAATAGTTTTGAGGAAATTTTTATTTTTTACAATGACTGGTTTCTAAGCAATTTATACATACTTTCTTTCATTTTCGCCATTTCTAGTAGGACCTTTCCTTAAATACTTTAATTGTATAATTTTTATTAACCCTACATGTACGTTGTTTAGATATACTTAATGCTTGCTGTGGCGGCAGCCGCTTCAGCCGAAACCACAGAGAAAAAAAATAGACAAAAGAGGAAAAAATCTTTCCCGCCCAAAAAATGCTTACACAATTTAAAATGTTAAATTCTGGCAATTTTTCCAAAAGTTTCTCGTCGAGAGCTTTAATTCAAGTATAATGTTGAAGGGGATCTGATTACAGGAAGTGCCTAATAAAATAATTAATGTCAGTGAATCAGTGTTACCGTCTGGCTTTATATAAGTAGATTTTGTACACACATATAATGTTGATAATCCGACGCACTCGTTAATCCGACCCTTGTCCAAACTGTATCTCCATAACAAGTCACGTAAGAGATTGTTACAAATTGCCGTTTTACTGGAAATTAAGTCAAGTTTAACGAGGAAGCCTACGGAATCATTTCTCCTCACTGAAGAATGTTGTTTTACTAAAAAAAACCTTCTCTAAATGCTTTCTTTCGAATACCGTAATATTGCTCAACCTGCACTGATGCCAACGAGGACGGCCTACGTTAGCAGAACTTGCTCAACAACGTGATCCGTAGTAACTTCCCCATTTCATCGCGATTTTTTGCTCTGTTACATGAAACAGTATTTTTTGCGGGCAGCAGTTTAGATAGGTTCGCTGGAGTGTGCGTGCTAAACTATTTTTCAAAGATCTTTAAAATTACATTTTAATTGCGAGAGATTTTTTCACGGAAAATATTACATTTCCCTTATAATTAGTATAGTCGTGCTTGTTTCTCCCGCGTTAAAAATAGGAAAGACGTGTAAAAAACGACCAGTCAGCTGATATGTATCCAGTTGATAGTGGTACTAAAAATACGGTCTAAACAATTTCAATATTTATCCCCGTACCATAATTCAATCTATGTTTTTGCACGTTATCTTTTTGGAGCGTTAAATTACATAGAACAGATAATTAAGTATGTTCAGTTATGACACAAAAATCAGCTGTTTATAGATAAGTTTAAGTTTATTTTTAAATATTTCCCCATAATTATAAAACGCCGAAGTTTTGATAAAAGCGGGTGGTATCAATTTGTTTGGCATCTTAAGCACTATAAATACTGAAAATTTGATCAAAATCGTTAGAGCCGTTTTTGAGAAATTAGCATTTTTGTCGTTTTTTATGGGTTTTTAGGGGTAAATTACCCTTAAAAATTACAAATTCCAAAAAATGAAAAAAACGCCTGGAGATATTAGGGTTTAGTACCTACATACCAAATTTCATGAAAATCGGACCAATAGTGTCCTCTCTGGTCGTGTATACATACAGACAGACTGACAGACAGACACCACTCTAAAAACACTTTTTTGGGTTCAGAGAGTACCAAAACAAAAAATTCCACTAAAAATATTTTTGGGTTCAGGGAGCACCAACACAGATAATTGCACTAAACAATTTTTTGGGGTTCTGGGAGCACCAAAACAGATAATTCAACTGAAAATTTAAATTCGAACATTTCTACGAAAACAATACTTTCTCCATATACTACGTATAGGGTGGAGAAAGTAAAAAGTGGATAGCAGAAAAAACTAAACATTTCCGAACCTATGTTTATATACTCTTTTTTCTTTATCTTCACTAGTAGAATACGTCCTGGAAGTTTCAATTTTCTTCCTATATCACCCTTTATAAAACCTCTATTAAGCAAATAATAATAATCCAGAGGAGTCTTGACGCGCCGATAGCCGTAACGTTTTTTGCACAGAGTTAAGACAGATTACGACCCCTTGTTATTGATGGCATAATATTCGTCGCCTTCACAGTCACAAGTTCACAGATAATGCGATTTATTTATACACTATAACACAATATGTTTTATCACACATTATATCAGCATCAGTCGGAAGTCGGTACATGTTAGGTCATCAAAAAATTTGTGTCGTTATCTGTCACAACTCGGTGCAAAAAACGTAATCCAATAACGGCCCATGACTACTATCCAGATAATTATATGTCCTGTTATTTATCATGATTGAACAATTTGTTTTTGGAACATTATTTATTATCCTTTGAGGTTATGATTAATCCTACACCTTTATTAAAAGTAAATTATAAAATATTTGTTTTGAGGAAGGAAGGATGGCGTGCGAAGCACGCAGGCATATCCCATAGTATAGAGTAAACCTATTACCTGTATCGGTAGTTCCGTGTTTCACCGCTGGAGCGCTAGCTACAAGTGAGTTATAAATTATCGTGACGACTTCCTTCGTTGACTTCTGTTCTGATCGTTACACCAATGGAGTTAATTAATTAGTGGTATCGGAAAGTTGATTATTCGTTTTATTTTTTATCGGAAGCTCCGTATTTTTATTGTATTTCCTTCTGATAACTTATCTGAAGATGCAATCTGTGTAATTGCATTGAGAAAGGAAACGTATAATTATATGCGATATTAAAAAACGTGTAACAAATTAAGCAGATTAGAGGGGTGAAATTCACAGTACGCTTCTCATATTGCCAACCTATACGCACGAAAACGCTCTAGAATGTAATCAAATTCCATTGTTAAAGCATACTAGGGGCTCTGCAGTTCGCTTCGCTCGCAGTTGGAAAGTTCGCTAAAGAATATAGTTAATCTTTGGCTCGTTTGTACATAGGTTTTTAAAATTACGAAACCAGGCTTAAATATATTAACAGTAATTACAGGATTAATTACAACCTCAAATACATGCTTAGAAACTTGAGAGGCTTTCATTACGATGTTGGTAATAATTCTACTATCTTCTGTCAACTAAAGTTTTGAAACCAGGCCTAAATATAGTAAAAATTATTGCAGGATTAACATAACCTCAATACTATGTTTCAGAAATGAGCCAGGCCTATATTACAAAATTGACTATTGGAATTTATCCATCTTTGACAAGTTTACCTTTTTTTTTCACAAAATAAATTGTTAAATCAGGCCCAATTTATTCTAATTCCAACGTGCTAAAACAGTATAAATTAGCTTGTTTTTTAACAGTAATTAAAAATTATCCAATGAACAGCTGATTTTGGATAATACTCAATCTCAGTTCTATTCCACTCTATTTTCCAACGTGTTAAAACAGTATAAATTGGCTTGTTTATAAACAGCTGTTTTGATCGCTTTATTTACTATTTAGTTGTTATTTTGTAACCAACATGGCAACCCATAAGACCCTATGTTAAAAATGTTCAACTTTTAAATTAGATTTTCTTAAAAAATTGCGTTTTTACACGAAATACAACTATATGGGTGTACTTAAAAATCAAAACTACACCTAAATACAAAATTTCTTTGAATCCGTTAGAGCCGTTTTCGAGATCCGCGACAGATACAAATATACATCCAAAGATAGGTACAAGAATTGCTCATTTAAAGTAATAGGATTCCGAGCTCACCTTACATCCAATTTAAATCGTTTACAACACAAATTATAAATAGTCGTGAGTTGAACGACTTTCCAAAATTAAGTTTATACGTTTTGGTGCGTCAACCAACTATTTGATAAATTGGTCTACTAAAGAAGACGGTGAATAGCTGCCTCTGTATACAAAATATATTAGTAGAATTTGTTTGCACCAGTCCCGGCTTACGCGTTGCTTCGTTCCGCTCGCAGGGGAAAAGCTCTTTTTGCCCTCCACCTTGCGGCCTAGGAATTCACATTGCTTCACTTTGCTATTCCGGCTACAGTCGTCGAAATAGAAGATGCCCCGCGATAAAACCCCCATCGTGGAGTTGAACCGAGTATTTGAAAACTTTTACTCCAGGTCAAAACGTGCTTCCGGTGGCTAAATTATTTTTTCTAACCAACTCATTCGAGCCACGTAGAAACCAACGTTTGTACGACATGTGAACCAGATCGGACTTAAAATGCGGCCGCTAGAGTGCGAACGCGTACAACAGGCCTTCATAGTGTTCATAAGTCCCTTTAACCCTCTTTACTATTTTTGTTATTGAAAATAATTAACAAAAGTTTGTATATATCTTGTGTTGCATAACAGGACAAATCTTTTGGCAAAATCTGAACCTTTATGATTTTGGGGGCTTGAAGGGGTAGGGGGGTTAAAAGTTTAAAATATAAAGGTATGTCATTTAATACCCCATTGAAAACCTTATTAAAAGAGAAACAGAATGGCGCAAACTAGAGCTTAGGTATCTTGCTTCGTTTCAAAGCAATGGACAATCAAAGTTCTGGAAAATTATATGGATATCATAGCATTAAAGCAGGTTGTATGTTATATATATACACTAGCTGACCCGCACGGCGTTGTCCGTGGTGGTTGGTATTTTCAGTCTTTTTAACGTAATTGTATTCTTTTTAAGTGTTCAGTCAGTGAGTGGTATTTGGCTTTTATATATATAGATCTCAAATAATAAAAGCACTATTGTCATAATAATAAAAGATCTGAAATTATGATTTTAGTAGCTTTGATCCCCCAAACTCCTCCTAAAATTTCGAAATTTTTCAAACCCTTTCTTAGTGAGCACCTATGGCCCTAGAGGAAGCTACATACAAAATTTCATTCCAATCCGTTCGGTAGTTTTGAAGAAATTGTGATTTAATAACTTTAATCCCCCCAAACCCCCCCTAATATTTCAAATTTTTTTAAACCCTTTCTTAGCGAACGCCTATGACCCTAGAGAAAGCTACATACCAAATTGCATTCCAATCTGTTGGGTAGTTTTGGAGGAATCGTAAATTAGTCATTTTTACCTTGCAAACCCCCCTAAAATTTCCAATTTTTAAAACCCTTTTTTAGTGAACACTTATGGCCCTAGAGGAAGCTACATACCAAATTTCATTCCAATCCGTTTGGTAGTTTTGAATAAATCGTGATTTAATAACTTTGATCCCCCAAAACACCCCTAAAATTTCGAATTTTTTCAAACCCTTTCTTAGTAAGCACCTATGGCCCTAGAGGAAGCTACGTACCTAATTTCATTCCAATCCGTTGGGTAGTTTTGAAGAAATCGTGATTTAATAACTTTGATCCCCAAAACCCCCCTAAAATTTCGAATTTTTCCAAACACTTTCTTAGTAAGCACCTATGGCCCTAGAGGAACCTACATAACAAATTTCATTCCAATCCGTTTATTAGTTTTGAAGAAATCGTGATTTAATAACTTTGATCCCCCCAAAACCAAACTAAAATTTCGAATTTTTTTAAACCCTTTCTTAGTGAGCACCTATGGCCCTAGAGGAAGCGACATACCAAATTTCATTTCAATCTGTTCATTAATTTTGGAGAAATCGTGATTTAGTAATTTTTACCCCCCAAATCCCCTTAAAATTTCCAATTTTTTAAAACCCTTTTTTAGTTTACACTTATGGCCCTAGAGGAAGCTACATACCAAATTGCATTCCAATCCGTTCGGTAGTTTTTGAGAAATCGTGATGAGTGACTCAGTGAGTGAGTGGTATTTCGCTTATATATATATATATATATATATATATAGATTTAAATGTTCTACCTGATTTTATATTTTAAAATATCATTACAAAATTTTGATCATTAGATATAATTTTAAATGGCACATTCAGCCTGTATTGTGTGCTATGAAAACTTCTCATCGACATATTCCATACAGTTCCTTATATAAGGCATAGCTTTACAAAATACATTTTATTTTAATTCAAAATGGTAACATAATTTTTGAAAGCTCAGTCTTACTGGGCATAAAAAACAGAGATGTACTGTATTTTATTTTAGAATTTAGATTTGCAATTAGGCTTAGGCAATGTCGTTCAGTTTACTGAAGTAGTTCAGGGAAAGGAACTAGTTCACCATTGTAGTTCCGTAGTTCAGAACGAATTGAATGAGATGTAGTGAGTGATTTATAAATTGTAATATAAGTTATAGCATTGAATGCGTTCCAAACTACTGACATCAGCATAGTAATGCTAAAACACAATGTGTACCATTATGCGCTACACAATATTATTACATACAAGGGGGGACCCCTGCGTGCTCCGCACGCCAACCCCGTTGGAACCTTCTATAGACACATAATCATGTTATGTTTTCTTTATAATAAAGGTGTAGGATTGATAATAACCCCAAAGCCAAGATGGTAAATAATGTTAAATGTTCAAATCAAATTATTTATTATATTTTATAACAGCAGTAATGCTAAAGGTTAAAAGAACCAGGAAAGGTCAGGTCTACACTTTAATAATAACCTAACCTAAAAGTTTTTGAGATTTCGTGATGAGTCAGTGAGTGAGTGGTATTTGGATTTTATATATAAACTAAACAGGATAGTACTTAAGTTATATTGTATTACTAGCTGACCCGTACGGCGTTGCCCGTGGTGGTTGGTATTTTCAGTATTTTTAACGTAATTGTATTCTTTTTAAGTGTTCAGTCAGTGAGTGGTATTTGGCTTTTATATATATATAGATCTTAAATAATAAAAGCACTATTGTCATAATAATAAAAGATCTGAAATTATGATTTTAGTAACTTTGATCCGTCCAAACTCCTCCTAAAATTTCGATTTTTTTCAAACCCTTTCTTAGTAAGCACCTACGGCCCTAGAGGAAGCTACATACCAAATTTCATTCCAATCCGTTCGGTAGTTTTAAAGAAATCGTTTTTTAATAACTTTGATCCCCCCAACCCCTCTTAAAATTTCGAATTTTTCAAACCCTTTCTTAGTGAGCACCTATGGCCCTAGAGGAAGCTACATACCAAATTTCATTTCAATTCGTTATTTAGTTTTTGAGAAATCGTGATGAATGAGTCAGTGAGTGAGTGAGTGGTATTTCGCTTATATATATATAGATAACAGGTAAACAGTATTTCTTTATATAGCTTCTCACGGAAGAAAATGACGAATGCTGATGTAACTAACATCGCGTTGCAAGTTGTAAAGTCGCCAGTTTATGATACAAAAAAACTACAGTAGGTTTAAACTAATACTTTTTTCCTTAATTAGGTGTGACAAGTGTCTAAGTTGTAAATGATTGTTTGTCATGTCAATCAAGAGATAATGCTGTGTAGTGTGTGTTGAAGTCAAACAACTGCAGCTGCTTTCACTGAAGTGCATTCAAGTGTCAGATTTATAGAACGTCAAATAGTTGGATATACAGTTCACTTTCTTGCTTACTGTTTTACTGTATTCCCGATACGGGCGTTTTCTACGTATCATATCAATGGTCTCGTCTAATCAAAGTTGTCCAAGATGTGGTTGTCCATTGAGGTCGCTGTGGTAGGCAGTGCTAGGCGATTTACTGTTGCGGTAGAATATTTTGTTTCCACATTTTAGCGTATTGCAGTGACTCGTATAATAGAAAAACTATAATTGTCTTATTTTTGTGTCTGTACCACCGAACCCCATTATACGTAATTAAATTATAATAAATACATAGATATATAATAGTAAACAAGAAAAATAATTAAAATTTTATAATTAATACATATAGTATAGACTCCAGGAAAACAGGATGATTCGACCACGCTGTTGAACCGCTGACGTGAGCTGAGCGAATTTCCAAAATTAAGTTTATGTTTTACGGTTCAACCTACTATTTGGGAAAGGAATCTATTCATGAAAGCACTAAATAGTTGACTATGTGTACGAAATATATTAGTAGAATTTGTTTGCACCCAAGCGTCCAGCTTCGACTTAGGCGCTCCTTTGTTCCACTTGAAGCGGGATAACTCGCTTTGGGCCTCGGGTAATGGATTGTTTCGCTTCGCTCACAGCGTACAAAATCAGCCTCGGATCAGAAGATGCCCCCAAGGTAAAAGCCCCACGTGGATTTGAACCGTGTACTTTTATGGTATTTTACGTTTTGAACGATTGTGGGGGAACCAAGTGAGGTCATGTAAAAAAACAAAATGTGCAGAACGAAGTCCTACATTTTTTTCTTTAGATACTTTGCCAAAAAGTATAATTCTGGTACGAAAAATCTTAAAAAATTAATACTTACGGTCAAAAAACGTGCTTCAGGTTGTTGAATTGTTTTGGAAAGCTAACTCGTCCAAGCGACATAAACAACCAATGCGTGTACCGAATTTGGGCCAGATTGGACTTAAAATGCGGCCGTTAGAGGGCGAACACGTATATATATATATACACGTACGGCGTTGCCCGTGGTGGTTAGTATTTTCAGTCTTTTTAACGTAATTGTAATCTTTTGAAGTGTTCAATTAGTGAGTGGTATTTGGCTTATATATATATATATATAGATCTTAAATAATAAAAGCACTATTGTCATAATAATAAAAGATCTGAAATTATGATTTTAGTAACTTGATCCCCCCAAACCCCTCCTAAAATTTCGAAATTTTTCATACCCTTTCTTAGAGAGCGCCTAAGGCCCTAGAGGAAGCTACATACCAAATTTCATTCCAATCCGTTCGGGCGTAATTTGAGGATGATCAAAAACGCATTGAAAACGCAAGGAAAAATGCAAAAACGCCTATTTCTGGCGTCATTTTGGGAGAATCTCTAACATTTTTTAACAGACTACTTTTAGGCCTTAAACGAACCTAAGTACTAAATTTCAACATTTTCTGCCAATTAGTTCTCGAAAAAGCTGAGAAAACGCAAAAAATCACTAGAAAAACGCGAATATTGGGCGTATCTTTGGGATGTTTTTAAAATCTGTTCTTAGTGCGCGTCTAAAGGTCCAACTGAACATGCATGCCAAATTTGAACTCATTTAGTTCAGTAGATTTTTAGTTCTGCTGATAAATGAATCAGTGCCATTTCGCGTTTATATAGATTATATAGATACACAATTTTTAAGGACACCTCTAAACGTGTTCTGGGGACCATGGTCGGTGCTCATTCACTACTTTCGACTTTAGGTCTCGCCATTCACTACAATAGCTTATTTTTCCAATGGAAATTCGCTAATAAGCAACATTATATTACTAGAGAAACTAAAATACAGAATAACCTATTATTTATTACCCATCCATTCAACAGTATTGAAAACAGAAAAACTAATCATTCTTTCACACCCCAAGGTAAGGGCACTTGATCCATTTTACACAACAAGAAAGTCTTAAGTATTTTTTTTTTAAACTAGACACGACTGTCAACAGCTTTAATAGCTTTTGGAAGTAAGTTTCACAAACGTCATTCGGACTCAGTAAAGGATGTATAAAACATGACGGTTCTATGTAGCGGTATTACAAGCAAAGTGGAACCTCTTTAGTGTTATTTGCACTGATTTTGGAGGTGAAAACACTTTTCATCCAAATAACTATGCACTCCAGTCCGTAGGACTGAATTCAGAGTAATTAAAATATTAAATATAGTTAAGTTTTAAGATACTAAGTTCTTTATATTGAATATCGTTTTATAAACTAAAAAATAAATCACATGTATTAATTATGTGCCCTCTGTAGTTTGATGGCCGGAACTGTAGACATGCCATTGACTACGGTTTCACAAGTAAGTAAAGTAAGGAAATATTAATGATTTTCTTAAGGAATACTTTAGTTTGGAGTAGTAAACAGTATTGCATTTTTTCAAAGGAGTGCATTCCACCAAAAACCCTATTACACTCCTCGGTCACATAATCACTCCAAGTCATTCTACTGTCAATAGTAAGTTTCAAGTCTTTCACAGTAGCAGAAAAAGTCATTGTCAAACTGAATTCTAGGAAACTTCGCCATGTCTGTTTTATTAAGTAGTCGAGAATATCCTAAAATGATCGGTTTTGTTGTAGCTCTGTTGGTTAAAAGTCAATTTTTCTTGGGCCACAGGATAATATTTTCCAGATCATAATTCATATTCTCCACTGATCTGTCAACATTATCAATTTTAAAATGCAAATATATTTGAAAATCGTCAGAGTATATATGACATTTACATAGAACATTGAACCCTAGAGGAATCCAATGTCGTCATTATGTACTTTTCAAAACAAGTCTGTCGAAAGTCTGACTTCAAAAGTTACGAGTTTGAGTAATTTTCTTGTGTGTCCTCGTTCGGCATCAGCTGATTTAGACGACACAGTTTTAAAACGATGATTACATATGTAAATTTACGTTTTAGAACATATTTGTAAATACAAAAATTAAAGTTTGAATTATTTCCTTTCCAATGGTGTCAGTTACATTGAGAAGGGATGATATTTAGTGGGTAAAATATTTATAGAATTATTAGTTATCACAGACTACTCAATTGACTAGGGTTAAAGTATGTTAACACGTTCCTAAATTTTGTATTTCCTATGTTAGGAGCTGACCTTTTATTTTTTATATTTATAGCCTAATTTTTTTTTTTTAATATAGCCTAAATGAGTAGAAATTACTTTGCTTTTTATTTTTGAACCCTTCTACGTAATAATCACAAATATTTTAAAACGGACGCACATAGGCCTAAAGTTGGCGTGCGAAGTTCGCAATGTACTGAGTATTGAAAATACTCCCAATACGGGGGTTGACGTGCGAAGCATGCAATGCATTGTGTATTGAAAATTCTCCCAATAAGGGGGTTGGTGTGCGAAGCTCGCAATGAACTGTGTATTGAAAATACTCCCAATACAGGGATTGGCGTGCGAAGCACGCAATTGCATTGTGTATTGAAAATACTCTCAATATGGGGGTTGGCGTTCGAAGCACGCAATGCATTGTGTATTGAAAATACTTCCAATACGGCACGCAATGCATTATGTATTGAAGACACTCCTAATAAGTGGGTTAGCGTGCGAAGCACGCAATGTATTGTGTATTGAAAATACCCCCAATACAGGGATTGGACTGCGAAGCACGCAATTGCATTATGTATTGAAAATACTCCCAATACGGGGGTTGGCGTAAAATTCATTGTGCGTCGGCCGCTTCTCATAGTGTTCACTGTCAAGCTCACATGTGCGTCCTTAGCAGTGAACGTGTTAATAGAATACATTTAAAGGCCATTCATAAAACTAACAACTCGTACCAATTGTCTACAGGACGTAGCCTACTAGTCCGATACTCTATTTACACACTGCATTGGTTCACAAGGAAGCAATATAAGTGCTAGTCCGACTTCCTCAACATTAGAGAAACATCTTTCAGCAAATTACTGTCATTACGTCATAAGATGATACCTCCAGGGGCCAATCAACCTGTCGATATATAGCCTCCAAGGGTTTACGCTGCTTATATGACCGGCAATTAAAACAGTCTTACAATGCTCCCGTTGTAAGTGTAGAGTGTTTCCTTGTGAATTACAATTCTATGAAATATTTAAGCAGTGGTTTCAGTCTATTAGGATGTGAGACCCCTTTGAATAACCAGGAGCACTAACGCCCACATCCATATTATTTTCGAAAAATAAACTTCAATAATCGACTTATTAACTAGCTCGTACCTGCTCTTTAGCTTGTAGAGGTGATTTGATAAATAATAAACGTTACCAGGAACTGGCACATACTTTCTCCAGACATATTTAAATTATTAACAGATTCACTGTGACTTGTAGAGTGGGTAGGAGAGGTGATTTTGTCTTAAATTAGGAGATTAACTAATAAATATGATTATTATTATCTAGAGAGAAAACTGTTCGGTCGATTTCGAACAAATTTGCACCAAACACGTCAATTAGGCATGTATAGATGCACAAAAGAATGTTTTGCAAATTTATGAAAAACAACCCCCTTTTTGGTAAAAATCCACAAAAAATCGGTTATTATTATTATTAGCTAAACGAGAATTTTTAGAAAGATGCGGTGTTTTGCATATGGTAGGGTACATTAAAAGCTACAAATAAGCCTAATTTTATCAAAATCGTTAGAGCAGTTTTTTTATAAAAAAATAGTAACTGATTTTTTGGGTTTTTTTTTGGCAAAAAGGGTGTTGTTTTTCAAATTTTTCAAAACCGTTTTTCGTGCATCTATACAGGTCTACTTGACATGTCTGGTGCAAATTTGTTTGAAATCGATCGAATAGTTTTCGCTCTAGCTTTGTATACATGCAGACATACATACAGACAGACATTTTGTACAAACCATTTTTTTTGGACTCAGGGGGTCCCAAAATGGATATTTCCACAAAAATCTAAACATCGATTTTTTTGCGATCACTATACTTTCTCTATACTATAGTAAGGGAAAGGAAAATCTGTTAAATATTGTGCCTTACCATTACTCGGAATTAAAACAAAAACATTTTAGATCCGATTTCCATGGCACAAAAATGGGCAGTGAGTTTCGCCCGAATCGATCTGTTGTATCCCTTTTAGGCCTACGTAAATTATTAGCTATGCTAGACGCTAAAATCTCCCGAACATGAACATTATAAATCGCTTTTGTTGTCTACGAGTACATTTCACGTTATTGCATACTGTTTTGATATATATGTAACGGTTACACCACCGTATGCAGTAAATTAAACACACAGACGATATTGTCAAAGTTTTAAGCTGTTGATCCAAATCAGTTGTTTTAATTTATAGCGGTCACGTCCATTCGCAAAACCAATAATTTTCCCCATAAGTTTTAAATTTTTTATTTTTAAAAAGGAAACCTAAATATTTCCGGAATAAAATGTAGCCTAGATTGATCTGTGAAAAGTCTTCTATATGCAAATGAAGGTTTCGTAAACATTGGTTCAGCCATCCATTCCAGAGATTAGACCGGACAAACAAACAAACAAAAACTAAAAAAATCGTGTTCAGGTTTGGAAAAGTGTGAATAACGATATGAGCTAAGAAAAAAGTGTATTATGTATTTCGAAATCACAGACAGACACTTCAATTTTATTTGTATGTATAGATTTATACATAACTAGCTGACCCGTACGGCGTTGCCCGTGGTGGTTGGTATTTTCAGTCTTTTTAACGTAATTGTATTCTTTTTAAGTGTTCAGTCAGTGAGTGGTATTTGACTTTTATATATATAGATGTTAAATAATAAAAGCACTATTGTCATAATAATAAAAGATCTGAAATTATGATTTTAGTAACTTTGATCCCCCGAAACCCCTCCTAAAATTTCGAAATTTTTCATACCCATTCTTAGTAAGCACCTATGGCCCTAGAGGAAGCTACATAACAAATTTCATTCCAATCCGTTCAGTAGTTTTGAAGAAATCGTGATTTAATAACTTTGATCCCCAAACCCCCCTAAAATTTCGAATTTTTTCAAACCCATTCTTAGTAAGCACCTATGGCCCTAGAGGAAGCTACATACCAAATTTCATTCCAATCCATTCGGTAGTTTTGAAGAAATCGTTTTTAAACAACTTTGATCCCCCCAATCCCCCCTAAAATTTCGAATTTTTTCAAACCCTTTCTTAGTGAGCACCTATGGCCCTAGAGGAAGCTACATACCAAATTTCATTCAAATCCATTCGGTAGTTTTGAAGAAGTCGTTTTTTAATAATTTGATCCCCCCAAACCTCCATAACATTTCGAATTTTGTCAAATCCTTTCTTAGTGAGCACCTATAGCCCTAGAGGAAGCTACATACCAAATTTCATTCCAATCCGTTCGGTAGTTTTGAAGAAGTCATTTTTTAATAACTTTGAACCCCCCCAATCCCCCCTAAAATTTCGACTTTTTTCAAACCCTTTCTTAATGAGCACCTATAGCCCTAGAGAAAGCTACATACCAAATTTCATTCCAATCCGTTCAGTAGTTTTTGAGAAATCGTGATGAGTGAGTCAGTGAGTCAGTGGGTTTTTTCTTTTATATATATAGATAAACGGTACCAGATAACTGCCACATACTTTCTAGCAGTTGAAACTTTATAGCTTCCTAAGAGTAGCATAGGAGGTGGTTATTAGTGAATTTCCATAGGAAAAATGAGCTATTACAGTAGCCCTTATGGTGAGACCCAAGGTCGGGAGTAGCAAATGAGCACCGATCATGGTCCCCAGAACACGTTTTGGGGTGTCAAAAAAATTCATATATATATATGTATATATATATATATATGTGTGTGTTCGCACTCTAGCGGCCGCATTTTAAGTCCGATTTGGTTCAAATTTTTGTACACGTGTTGGTTGTCTATGTAGCTCGGACGAGTTCGTTAGCCAAAAAATCCAACAACCGGAAGTACGTTTTTTGACCGGAAGTAACTATTTTTTGAGATTTTTACTACGAGAATGAAATTTTTTTAGAGTCTTTTCTAACAATATGAATGTAGGATGTTATTCTGCGCATTTCGTTTTTTTACGCGACCTTATAGCTCGCTTGGTTCCCCCAAAATCGACAAAAACGTAAAATACCATAAAAGTACCCAGTTCAAAGCCAAGTGATGCAAACTCGCGAGGCCACTAGGAGGAAACAAATTCTACTAATATATTGCGTACACACAGACAGCTGTTCAACGCCTTCGTGAGTAGACCTATTTCCCAAATTATTGGTTGAAATCTTAAAACATAGGCATATAAACTTAATTTTGGAAATTTGCTCAACTCACGTCAGCGGTCCAGCTGCGTGGTCGATTTATTTAAAATTGCAAAAGTACTACATACCATGGAAAATATTAGATGCATATTTTAACACACATCCATATTATATTATAATTATTATTATTTAAACTGAACTATTCGATCGATTTCAAACAAATTTGCACCAAACATGTCAATTAGGCCTGTATAGATGCACGAAAAAAGGTTTTGAAAAATTTTGAAAAACAACTCCCTTTTTGGCCAAAAATCCCTAAAAATCAGTTATTATTACTATTATTACCTAAACGGGAATTTTTAGAAAGATGCTGTTTTTTTGCATATGGTAGCACATATAAGGGCTACAAATAAGCCAGATTTTATCAAAATCGTAAGAGCCGTTTTTGAGAAATTTTGATTTATATCGTTTTTTGGCTATTTTTGGGGGGTAAGATCACTTAAAAATAAAAAATTTGAAAAAATAAAAAAATTCCAGAACCACACCTACATACAAAATTTCATCAAAATCAGACAGTTGGTATGGTCTCCAGCTCTGTACACATCCTTACAGACACACGGACAGACATCACCAAAAAAAACCTTTTTTAGGCCCAGGGAGCACCAAAACAAATAATTCAACTAAATATATTTTTGGGTTCAGGGAGTACCAACACAGATAATTCCACTAAACATGCAAATTCTAAAATTTGGACGAAAACAATACTTTCTCCATATACTACGTACAGGGTGGAGAAAGTAAAAATTACTTGAACTAATAAATATTTCTCCATATTATTATTTTTATAAGACAATAGCTTTGCTTACATTAAGTAAAAGAAAACATTGTGATACAGTATGGCTTCTTTTTCGCCTTTCAGCAAAAAAAAAAAAAACCAAAAGAGCAGCAATTTGATTGTTGTTTCACACTATTCGCTTTAAAGTTTGGTCGCCGTTCAGCGTAGTAACAGTGGACGATTGTTAGGGAGTGTGACAGTGTAATGTGATAAATGCTCTGTACACCACTAAAAGAAAACAGTTATTTGGCCAAGATTTCGTGATGCGAAACATGTACCGGACTCGTCTAGACAGCGGGGATAACCTCGTGTACACATGTTCGCGTGTGTTAATGTTATTGTGTTGTGTTGTTAAATCTATACTAATATTACAAAGAGATAAATTTTGTTTGCTTGTATGTATTGGGTAATCTCTGGAACTACTGAACCGATTGAAAAATGGCTTCGCTAATAAAAAGCTACACTATCCCTGAGTAACATAATTCATTTTGATAAAGTCATTTTTAATTCACATTTGTAAATTTAGTCGGAAAAAATTCTTAGGTTAGGCCTAGACTGATGAATTACCATAGCAACAAGTTGAATACAATAATAGATAAGACAGCTGTTTACTCTAATGTTCCCATTAACAGCTGATTTCAAACTTTGAAGCAATTATTTTTGTATTTCTAACTTTTAGGTTAGGTTTTTATTAAAGTGTACACCTGAGCCTTGCTGGTTCTTTTAACCTTTATTACAACTGCTGTTATAAAATATACGAAATAATTTGATTTGAACATTTCACATTATTTAACATCTTAGCTTTGGGGTTATTGTTAATCCTACACCTTTATTATAAAGAAAACATAACACGATTGTGTGTATAGAAGGTTCCAACGGGGTTGGCGTGCGGAGCACGCAGAGGTTTCTCCTAGTCTTTTATATTTCTATGTTGACGACCTGTATTAAGGGAGTGGCAGTTTGTACGGCCTCATAATGAATCTTAAGAGTTTTTGAAAGCGCCTAGCATTTTGAGAGTTGAGTGAAATAGAACACGGGACAGTATACTTTACATACAAACCTCATTACATGTAAACATGTGGATATATACTGCATTAATGATAATTAATTATAGTAAATAATATCAAACACTTAGAACATGTACTTCCTGACACCCAGCAGAGTCTTCAAGGTAGGTCCGGACTTGTGACCTTTACCCGGCGCGGATCATCGGACCACTTTCATTTCTCGTGAACCAGTTCGGACAAGAGACAAGATAAACGCATTCTCGGCAGGATCCATTACGTCGGCGAGAGCCAATTTGTAAGATCACATTGTTTCAGGGAGAAACATTTAGATAAAAACCTGTGCGTATCGTTTACATGCTCAGGACTGCTTATGAAATGCAATGTCGTCGTAATGTTGGGTCACGTTTTCAGCAGACTAGTTTTGCCTTCAGACAAAACGTCTTGATTTTCATAACGACACTACATCAACTCCTATAAAAGCGAGTGTACGTACGTGAGTAACATATAATATAACAGCTGATTTCACCCATCATCTGCAATACTTAAACAGACCCAGTGTAGGTTATACTTTTGGGTTATGTTGTACAACTTCAATCATTAGACCTTTTTGTGAAGTCGATAGGTGGTCTCTAAGAAAGGTTTTCAGAAAATTCGAAATCTTAGGGGGTTTGGGGGGGTCAAAGTTACTAAATCACTATTTTTCTAAAACCACAGAACGGATTGGAACGAAATTTGGTATGTAGCTTCCTCTAGGGCCATAGGTGCTCGCAAAGAAAGGGTTTAAAATAAAAAATTCGAAATTTTAGGGGTTTAGGGCGTCAAGTTACTAAAAAAACCCACCGAATGGACTGGAATGAAATTTGGTATGTAGTTTCCTCTCGGGCCCTAGGTGTTTGCAAAGAAAGGGTTTTAAAAAAGTCGAAATTTTAGGGTGGTTTGGGAGGGTCAAAGGTACTAAAAAAAACCACTTAACGGATTGAAATGAAATTTAGTATGCAGCTTCCCCTAGGGCCCTAGGTGCTCGCTAAAAAAGGCTTTCAAAAAATTTGAAAGTTTAGGGGAGGTTTGGGGGTCAAAGTTACTAAAAATCCCCATAATAAATTTATATATTTGTTGATATAATATATACATTTAACTTTGATTTGTCTATCCGTGCAAAGCCGGATCGGGCCAGTTAGTATAAACATAATATATTCGATTATTAATTTCTTCACTATAATATTAATAACTTCTAAATCATTTGATATGTCAATATGAAATAAAAAGTATTTAAAATATAGTATTTTTATCTTTCTTTAAACGTATGTAAATAAAAAGGTTTAACAAATAGGCCTACAGTTTTATAGTCCTTATTATTATTGTACACATTTACTGAGTTAAAAATCCAAGCCAGGATAGTTGGGTAGGCCTTAATGTTGTTTTTAAATAGTTTTTTTTTAATGATGTATTTCTTATGTGTAGTAATTAATCAGCCTGTGATTTTTCACGGGTGATTACTAGATTCGTATTATTTGCTAGTTTTGACCTGCTGAACAACATGGTAAAGTTTGGTGGAATGTTTGCGAGACACCCTGTATATTTTAAAGTCGTAAACCTATTTGCTTAAACGAATTGAATAATTAATTTCATTTATAGCTTTGGTCATTAAACAGAATGTTCTGCTTTGGATCAGTGCCCATGGCAAGTAACAGGAGAGTTGATCCCTTTTCTTTTACATGTGATGTCAAAATGGAAAGTTGCATGATGTTACATGTTGATTACACAACCTAATATGGTAAATCGCGATGTTTTTATTGTCGTCAGACGCCCTTAAGGTTCACAATTACCAAGGAATGCTGGCAAGAAGCTGTCTTAAAGAAATAAATGTAGATTTTCCCACGTTTGCGTAAATTCTTCGAGATGGAATCTTATTTAACTTATTTAAAGTTTTTCGTGTATGACGTTTAAGAATTTTTGGGCGTTTTTCATAAAGAAACTAATGGAAACAACTTCGTGCTCCGCACGCCAACCCCGTTGGAACCTTCTATACACATAATCATGTTATGTTTTCTTTATAATAAAGGTGTAGGATTAATAATAACCAAAAAGCTAACATGGTAAATAATGTTAAATGTTCAAATCAAATTATTTCGTATAGTTTTTTTAACAGCAGTTATAATATAGGTAAAAAGAACCAGCGAAGCTCAGGTCTACACTTTAATAATAACCTAACCTAAAATCAGTTTGAGTACAATTTTCCGCCAATCCTAGCTAGCTTAACACTTTTTATTAGTAAAACTATTTTTTCAATCAGTTCAGTAGTTATAGAGATTACCCCCTACATACAAAACAATAATTCGACCACGCAGCTGAACCGCTGACGTGAGTTGAGCGAATTTCCAAAATTAAATTTGTATTATGTTTATGGGTTTGAAACAACTATTTGGGAAATTGATTTACTCACGAAGGTGCTGCCAGCATGTACCAAATATATTACCATCGGTCACCACGGTAAAAGCCGTGGATTTAATTCTGGTACTTTTACTGTATTTTACGTTTTGATTGTTTTTGGGAGAACCAGATGGGCTATAACGTCGCGTAAAAAAACAAAATGTGCAGAATTATTTCGTATGTCTATTTAAAAAAAGTAAACTTAAAAAAAAATTAATTCTAGTACGAAAAATTTAAAAAAATTGTTACTTCCGGTCAAAAAATTTGTCTAATTTCGGTAAATTTTTTTGGCTATCGAACTCGTCCAAACGGCTTAGAAAACCAACCTGTTTCACCAAATTTGTCCATCGCCTATCTGGAGCTTAGGATTGCTGATGAACGTCACCCTTGAGGCTTCTCCTGAAATTCACGCTCAAATGAAACGAAACTCCTTCCCTGGGGGTTTTTTGGGTCGCTGATTCTAAATCTGGCATCGGCGACCCAGGGCTATAGAATACATAGCCCTGTCGGCGACCACCCCCCGGGTACCTGGTGCCCCGAAAACTCGACATTGACGCAATCCCCTGGAGTTTCCCTGTAACATTTACACA
>JAGFPH010001770.1:46652-60522 GCA_018207615.1 Philaenus spumarius | reverse complement strand
TTTTCTACTTTTTTAGAGACAAGATCACTTTCTATTTTAACCTGTTAAAAAATTGCAAGATTACGAAAACCAGTATTTTTGGAAAAAATGTTTACATCGTATCAAAATGTTTGTGATTTAAGGACAAATACAAAAAAAAAAAATATGTGCGGTCGTGGGACCCCCGTCAGGAACGAAGTTCATCACGCCTTTTCTTCAAATCCAAATGTAACTTAATAAGGATATTGTTTTTATAGCCTAACTTAAAATAATTACATGTATTAGTTTAATTTATTTTACCTGCCTTAACGGCAACGTACACGCAATAATTGTATGTTATGCCTAGACTGATGAACCAACATTTTATGTTTATTGAACTTATTTACAATGAATAGACATTTAACTGTGTTTACCATCTTAGCTTTGATGTAATAATTAATTCTACACCTTTATTATAATAACATTAAACAGAATACAGAATTTTGAATGACACCAAAAACGCGTTCAATGCACTAGCGTGCATTGACCACTCCCTTAGATCTCTATATTAATATTATAAAGAGGTAAAATTATTTCTTTGTTTGTTTGTTTGTATGTAGGGGATAATCTCTGGAACTACTGAACCGATTGGAAAAATAGTTTTACTAATTAAAAGCTACACTATCCATGAGTAACATAGGCTGCAATTAATTTTGATAAAAACATTTTTTATATAAGTATTTATAAATTTAATCGGACAAACTCTTAGGGTAGGCCTAGACTGATGAACCAACACATGTATTTACATTTATTACTATAGGAACCAATTGAATAAAATAACAGATAAAATAGCTGTTTGCTCCAATATTTACATTGACAGCTGATTTCAAACCTTAAAGCAATTATTTCTATTTCTAACTTTTAATTTAGGTTTTGATTAAAGTGTAGACCTGAGCCTTGCTGGTTCTTCTGACCTTATTGTAACTGCTGTTATAAAATAATTTGATTTGAACAGTGAACATTATTTACCATCTTAGCTTTGGGGGTTATTTGTAATCCTACACCTTTATTATAAAGAAAACATAACATGATTATGTGTGTAGAAGGTTCCAACGGGATTGGCGTACGGAGCACGCAGGGGTTTCCCCTAGTAGGTTATAAATTCACTAATAAGTAAGGTAACGAATATTACCTAATAACTTAGGTAAAAGTCTAATATTTTAAATAATTGAAAAGTCAGTTCTGACCTACCTGCACAATCCACAATGTTTAGTTTGCTAATAACAAAGGTCGAAGTATAGCTTGCTAAAAAACAACTTAAAGGTACTTTGAATGTAGAAACCAATAAAATATTGCTTCTCATAATGTTCGTGTCTGCATCCTGGAAGTAGCTGAAATAGTATAATTTAAAATATAATCCCACTTAATTAATTGACGGTGTCAGTTTTTGTATTTGTAACTTATAACATCCGTTTGAAAATAATTGTAATTACATCTCCCAGCGAGACAGTAAGGACAGATAAGCGGCAATAAAAACTACAAGATTTATACGTCTAGTTACTTTAATTAGCTCAACTTATCGGGATTTGCTTCAGTAGCTCATTAATTATGCTTTGGTTCGAACTGACGTTTCCTCTTGAATAATTCGATCACGCAGCCGAACCGCTGCCGTGAGTTGAGCGAATTTGAGAAGTTAAGTTTATATGTTTTAGGGTTTCAACCAACTATTTGGGAAATTGGTATTCTCAAGAAGGCACTGAATTGTTCCCGGCCGTCGGCTCCCACGTGTAAACTTGCCGGGTACACTTATGGTATCATACATTTTTAACGATTTTGGGGGGACTAGACGAGTTACAAGGTCGTCTAAAAAAACAATATGCGCAAAATAATCTTTTATACGTACTTTTGTTTATATAAAACCCAAATAATTCGACCACGCAGCTGAACCGCTGGCGTGAGTTGGGCGAATTTCCAAAGTTAAGTTTATAGGCCTATGTTTTCGGGGTCCAACCAACAATTTGGGAAATAGGTCTATTCACGACGGTGCTGAATAGCTGTAAAATGGTTCGCACGTCATTCATATTGGGAGTATCTTTAATATACAAAGCATTGCGTGCTTCGCACGCCAACCTCCGTATTGGGAGTATCTTTAACACACAAAGCATTGCGTGCTTCGCACGCCAACCTCCGTAATGGTAGTATCTTCAATACACAATGCATTGCGTGCTTCGCACGCCAACTCCGCGGTAAAATCCACCACATTGCTTTGAACCGGGTACTTCTATGGTATTTCACGTTTTGATTGATTTTGGGGCAAACAAGCGAGCTATAAGGTCGCGTAAAAAAACAAAATGTGAAGAATAACATCCTACATTTATATTTGTAGAAAAAACTCTAAAAAACATTTATTCTCGTAGGAAAAATCGCAAAAAATGTTTACTTCCGGTCAAAAAACGTGCTTCCGATTGTTGGATTTTTTTGGCTAGCGAACTCGTCCGAGCGACGAAGACAGCCAACATGTGTACCAAATTTGAACCAAATCGGACTTAAAATGAGGCCACTAGAGTGCGAACACACACACATATATATATATATATATATACATATGATTTTTAATGACACCCCAAAACGTGTTCTGGGGACCATGATCGGTGCTCATTTGCTACTCCCAACCTTGGGTCTTACCATAAGGGCCACTGCAATAGCTCATTTTTCCTATGAAAGTTCGCTAAACATAGTTCATTCTAGTACGGGAAATTTAAAAGGTAATTTTACTTTCGGTCTAAAACGTGTTTCCGGTTGTTGGATTTTTTTTGGGTAATCGAACTCGTCCGAACGACTCAGAGAACCAAAGTGTGTACCAAATTTTGATCAAATCGGACGTAAACTGTGGCCATTAGAGTCGAACACAGATACACACATCAAATAGTATGTCGCAAGAGTCACTTGACAGTTGGTGACAAATCTATAAAAACAAATTGACAGCAAGAAGCAGTACAATAGTTTTAGCCCGTGATGTTGGTGTTACAAAATATTGATAATTACGCGTTGTCAAGTTAGCGACAACGCAAATCGAAAATCGGTCCAGTCAACATGTTTGAAGCTGTGGTTTCCGAATTGGTTTTTGTGTTAAACAGTTGTAACGATGCAAACGGAAGAAGAAAAGATGTTCGTTTTAAAAACGTTTTATAAAAGTGGTGCTACTGCTATCAATGAACGGGGTAGACAAACCCACCCTCTCAATCAACCAGGTGTGAGTGTTTGAGGGTAACATCATCATTTAGCGTACTTGGCCCCATACTTGTTTTGAAGGAACCGTGACAGGAGATAAATCCTTATATATATTACGTGAAACAGTTTTTTGTGAACACAACTCCTCCCTTATTTCTGGACCAAATTTAATGTTTGAGTTGTCAAAAAATTCTTCTCATTTCGAAGTTTTGCAATAAGGTTTTAGATGTCAAACACTCTTATCCTTAATGGCGTGAGCTAATCTCAAAGGTCGGGTTTCCCCCACAAGATGAACATGGAAGGAATTTAAAAACCATTTCTATACAAAACAGCTGTTTATAATAAGAAACAAACTAATCCAGCTGCTTTCGAGGATGTAAATAATAAAGTTTATAGTATTCAGAAGGTTATAAAAACATTTCTATACAAAACAGCTGTTTATAATAAGAACTAATCCAGCTGCTTCGTGGAAGTAAATAATGATTTTTAAATAACAGATAATACAGTTGATTCAGATGTCCAGCTATTAGTACAAAATAATATTTTAAGTTAGGTCTATACTGAACCAACACATGTTTCAACACACACAAACCAATAAAAACTTGCGTTAAGGAATTTAAAAATAAGAATAAACTATGTTACTTCCTAATTAAAAATAAATAAAACATTTAGTAGACGTGTTTATTGATAATATACGGTAATTGATAGTGAGTAACTTTTTGGTTAGGTTTTTGATCAAGTGTACACCTGAGCCTTACTGGTTCTTTTAACCTTTATTATAACTGTTGTTAAAAAATATACGAAATAATTTGATTTGAACATTTAACATGATTTACCATCTTAGTTTTGAGGTTATTATTAATCCTACACCTTTATTATAAATAAAACCTAACATATGTTTTTAGAAGGTCCCATCGGGCGTCTCCCCTAGTATTTAAAATTGCGTGGTACCAAGACTCAAGACGTGTGCTGAAAACTTTCAGGAAATTTACTGCCAACATGATGGTGGTCCACCGCATTATGCCACTGCAGTCAGCGATTATTTTAACGGAAGTTTTGAAAAAAAGAGTGATTGGACGAAGTACAGATATTGACATGCCTCCACGTTCACCAGATATCACGCCAATATATTTTTTTCGTATGGGCGTCTTCAAGGACTCTGTTCTAAAAAGCCACAGACCGTTGACGAACTACATATGCGACGCGTTCCATGATTTGAACAGTGATAACGGACTTTGCCATAGAGTATGTAACAGTGTTTCCGGAAAACTTGAAAGATGCATTAATGAAGAAGGAAACCAGTTTGAAACAAAACAATAATTGTAAGTATTGTCCGTAATAATTAAATAAATTCAGTATTTGTTTAAAGCAAAGTGACTTTTGCTCCGCTCTGTATAAAGTTTTTAATGACATTCCAAAACGTGTTCTGGGGGCCATGATCGGTGCTCTTTGACCACTCCCGAACTTAGGTCTCGCCATAAGAGTCGCTGCAATAGGTTTTTTTTCTATGGAAATCCGCTAATAAATCAACAACTACTTTCACAAATTAGCGTTTCTACCTCCGTCACAATTTTCCTCGCGTTTCAGCGTCGTGACACCAACACCAGTCAACACCCAGAACCATCGACTTTTGATCAGTGAAAGTTCCATTTAAATCGGTACATTAGTTTTTGCACCAATTCCGCGCTGGATAAATGTTACAGAATTACATATATACGTATTGAATTATTGTCAATAAAAGCGCTCGGCTAATAGCACGTTCTCGCTAAACCGAACAATGGCAACGAGTGTCCCGGGTTGACCTTTGGACGTTAATAACAGCTGGTCAGCAGTCAACACTTCCTTCTTAGTTACGAAACCGTGGCAACCGGACGGAACAGCTGATCGAATTAAACACGAACTACCGATAGGCTTTTTTATGTGTTGGATGTTTTTCCACAGCGCAATTTACAAGATGGTTTGTTTGAGGAAATTTACTAGAGTTACCCTCGACTTCGCCCTCGGATTCATAGAAAGTGTACGAGAACTTAATTAATATCTCGGTTCATTCTATAGCTAAAAATAAGAAAAACAAATTGTGTGCTTAAGACCACACGGAAGAAGTGCAAACTTATATAACGATATTTTGATGAATATAAAATATACTATTTAAATTATTTTGCGTTATTTTAAGCTGGACATCTGAATCGACTGTTTATCTGTTATTTTATTCAATTGGTTGCTATGGTAACGAATGTTAATACATTCAAGAAACACGTGTTTATTCACCAGTCTAGGCCTAACCTAAAATTATTATACATTATACGTACATTCGAATCAACCGTTTTATCTGTTATTTCATTTTATTGGTTTCTGCGGTAATGAATGTAAATATATTCAAGAAACACGTGTTGGTTCTTCAGTCTAGGCCTAACATAAAATTATTAAAGGTTATGCATTAGAAGCAACTGTTTTTCCGTCACTTTATTCAATTAAATTGAGTTAACGTTAACAAGTTAAATCTATGACGTAGGACAGTCTGTTACACTTATATGTCGGCTCTAGCTGTCGGCCATGTTGGCTGACATTCCAATGTTAAATTAATATCCAAATTTTTCCTTTATTTTTGATCGGGAAATTATAAACGATATGTCATTTTAAAGCTATGGTCAATATGCATGCAAATGGCTTTTTAAAAACTAAGAAAAATATTTTCTTTAATATTTATTAACAATTTAAAACATTGATTTTTAATATTTTTTTATGTTGTCACTATAAAATATAGCGAAAAACTACCAAGCCATTCGCCTGAAGAATTTCGTCCCCAAGATTTTGGTATTTTTTAAAAACGCTATTTGAACAATTGCGGGTTTTAAATGGATTTAGGCTGAGCAATGTCCGTGTAACCTACCGCCGCTATAGGGTGATTTTAAATATTTTTTACATTGTAACTATTAATTATAGCGAAAAACTACCAAGCCATTCGGATGAAGAATTTTGTCCCCAAGAGTTTGGTATTTTTTAAAAAACGCTATTTGAATAATTGCGGGTTATAAATGGATTTAGGATGAGCAATGTCCGCGTAACCTACCGCCGCTAAAGGGAGTCGCAGGTTGCTTTCTGTTTTACTAGAGCCGACCCTTAAAGTACCAATGAGTTTCGTGGTGTGACCGGCCAAGGCGTAAGTCTACGGTGATGGACTCTGCTGGTTCGAATCTCGGCAAGACCAAGACTTTTTTCTTACTGGCGGAATAGAGCGTTTCATAGAATGCACGAGAAAATGCGTGACGGTAAAATCCGATTCACTGCCAGCAAACATGGCGCCGAGGTTTGCCTTTAGAAGTTTACACGTCAAAAAGTTCATGTAATCATAATAGGCACGAAAAAGCTTAGTCTCCCAGATTATCCGTTAATGTGTTTTTACAAAATAATTAATATCTTGAGACATTTTTGACTGATTGAGTTCAAACTTGGCATGAAGCTTAACCTAATAATAATATAATATATCATTATTTTCATATTATGTGCCAAAAAAAAAGAAGCGATTATATCCAATCACGCGGTTTCAAAATGGCGGCAGTTTAAAGATTTCAAATCTAAATGATTCAAAAACTGTGCATTTTAATAAAAAATATCACGATACCCTTTTTTCAGCCTTTTTAATTTCCTATCGGGTGGTGTATACTGTCAAAACAATCGGATGAATTAATTATAATAGTTTAGTCCTATTACTTTAAGGGCCTTCGATACCTTGCGTAAAACAGCAAAATATGCACTTCGTACTACCGTGTTGTGAACTAAAAAGTTGTGAATCATCTTAAATTGTTCTTAAATTCTTTGTGTTTTTGTCTAATATCTCGTAACTGAAAGAAATCGACGGCAACTCATTTTAATCAACAGTTTAACTGAGTAAAAATCGATTAATTTTAACGCATTTTTTGGGAGTTTTAAGCAATAATTTCCATATTTTAATCTAACACGTAAAAAATATAAAGCCTTCTTTATAACTTAAAGTAGTTTCCCAGATTATTAATTTATAAATAGAATCCGAAACACGTTATTACGAATGCATGTTTCAACGATTTTGCGGCTTGAGTCAGACCTTTCGTATTGAAATCATATGGAACACTCGGGAGTTTTCTTCAAGGTAAAGAAGAGCCTTAAATGAGCAATTCTTGTATCTATCTTTGTATCTGTCGCGGATCTCGAAAACGGCTACAACGAATTCAAAGACATTTTGTATTTAGGTGTTGTTTTGATTTTTAAGTACACCCATATAGTTGTATTTCGTGTAAAAACGCAATTTTTTGAGAAAATCTAATTTAAAAGTTGAACAATTTCTACATAGGGTCTTATGCGTTGCCATGTTGGTTACAAAATAACAACGAAATTGTAAATAAAGCGATCAAAACAGCTGTTTATAAACAAGCCAATTTATACTGTTTTAGCACGTTTGGAAATAGAGTGGAATAGAACTGAGATTGAATATTATCCAAAATCAGCTGTTCATTTGATTGTTTTTAATTACTGTTAAAAAAACAAGCTAATTTATACTGTTTTAGCACGTTGGAATTATAATAAATTGGGCCAGATTTAACAATTTATTTTGTAAAAAAAAAGGTAAACTTGGCTAAGATGGATAAATTCCAACAGTCAATTTTGTAATATAGGCCTGGCTCATTTCTTAAACATAGTGTTGAGGTTATGTTTACTATTGTATATTTAGGCTTGGTTTCAAAACTTTAGTTGACAGAAGATAGTAGAACTAGGACTAAAATAGTAATGAAAGCCTCTCACGTTTCTAAAGCATGTATTTGAGGTTATAATTAATCTTGCAATTACTGTTAATATATTTAAGCTTGGTTTCATAATTTTAGTTGACAGAATATATTAAAACTAGGCCTAAAATCATAGTGAAAGCTTTTCAGGTTTTTAAAGTATGTATTTGTGGTTATAATTAATCTTGCAACTACTGTTAATATATTTAGGTTTTATTTCAACATAAACAACAACAAAACTAATCGAGCAGGACTCAGACACCTGGTACGTTGGAAATGGAGTAGAATAGAAATTATATTGAGTAGGGCTACTGATTGCAGATGGAGTACTATCCAAAATCAGCTGTTCGTTAGATAGTTAGGAATTACTGTCAAAGCAACAAGATTTATTATTATAAAATTGTTTTGGTATTTTTGTTGTGAATGTTGTTGAGTTTTCCAACTGCGAGCGAAGCGTCCATGGGCAGAGCCCCTAGTTAAAGATATTAACAGCAAATGTACATACAATATTGTTGTGTTTACTGTGTTGGTATAGAATGCGTTTAACAAACCGATTATTACGCATAACTAAATTATACCAAAAGTTTTATTTAAACAAATTCACGATTTTCTAGAAAAGCATTTTCTTTAACATTGAACAAAATTGATCTTTTGAAACTGTATGACGGAACCAGAGTCAATAATCAGCCGAGGTCATGTTACACTCACAAGGCGTCAGTTCACCTAACTCTAAAAGATCAACTCCTGGCCGTCATCGAAGCGTCTTTCACGCGACACACTTTACCAGGAATACTTACATGTCATCCGACAGAATTACGCCATCAGTTAACCACTCTGCTCCAGTTAAAACCATTACAAGAAGGTTAACCGACAGACACTAGTTTACTGGTCAGCCTCGTTCTATTTGCATTGTTGACGCCTAATTACTGTTAAATAAAATGAGATGAGAATGTTACTTTCATCTTCTTCCGTTTGGCAGAAACGTCGAGGCAATTTAAGTTATTATTACCAATGACTGAACAGTCCTTGGGCTGAGGTATGATACTGAATGCAGAGCCAGGGGATTGTTTGACCGACCAGGACCGGATTTACACTTTATATGCCAAAGTTTTTACAAGCCCCTTTTCTTCGCTATCTGCCATAAAAGTCGCCTACCTTTCTTTTAACAACTCAACTCCGAAATAAAGTTTAACATGTTAATAAATCCGAAACAAAGTTATAACATGTTAGAAAACTGAAATAGAACTTTTTTTTTAATTATGTTATTATGATAGTTAATTCCTAAATGATCAATTTAATTATAAACTAGTAAACTACCGTGAAAAATCACACGCAAATTAATTAGATGCACATCAGAAATACATCATGTAAAAAAATACCATTTAAAAACAACAGACTTTATCTTGACCTACCTAACTGTGCTGACGGTGATTTTGAACACGCTAAATGTGTACAATTATAATACTGTAGTTTTATACATTTTGTATATATTTACGTTATTATATATTTAAAGAATGATAACAATATTATCTTTTAGATTGATTGCTTATTATTTCATTTTGATAGATAAAATTGTTTAGAAGTTATTAATAGTATTAAAGCATTACAGTGAACAAATTAATAATCCAATATGTTTATATAATATACGAAGATGTACGAATGTTTCCGAAGTTAAACGAATATATCTTCTTTAAATTTGTATAAACGAATATATTGATGGTAAACGGTTGTACTTATAGTTTATAACCTCAAAGCAAATCTCATAACGTGTTATAGCATACATTAGTTCTATAATTCATGTTTAAAAAAATCAACTTCACAAGAAATTATAATGATTGAAGTTGTAAACATTACTCCAAAATATAAGCTACGCTGGGTTTTGTTTAAGTATTACAGATGATGGATGAAATCAGCTGTTATGTGTTACTCACGTACGTATGTATGTATATATGTACGGACGTATACTCGCTTGTGTAGGAGTTGAGCGTATGGCAACAGTAATACTTGTATCAAAATATAAAATTATATTAACTTACTCCTAAGTTTGCATTACACATACTTTCCATTTTTTTAATCTACATTACAAAATGGTCAGATAATTTAACTCACTTTTAATTGTCACTACCAGCGCTTGACAATGATCCGAACTACGCCGGACGGACCGAACGTCTCCTAACTTAACGGGAGCGCGTAGCTCCTACACCTCCCTTGTTAGATTAAGCAGTTTTAGGTACATTTTTCTCAAAACGTATAAGTGCTACATATATGAAAATTTAACACAACATTATTTACACCTTTTTAAGGAAACACATGCTCTTTGACCATTTTTAAAATACTAGATCATACATTTGTATTTTTTTGAAAAGAGACTTTTTATAAAATTTAAAATTTTGACACAAGGATAATGTAAGGATATGGCCTTCATTTTACATGTGTTTGTATAAAACAGTATAAAGTATGACCAGACAAAATTTCAACCTATTATCTTTAATAGTTTCTGAGAAAAATGTACCTGCGTCAGTAAAAACTAAACTTTCGGGAAACTAGCGTTAAGGGTCTGCTGTATAGTGGCAGCCATCTTGGATTTTTATCCCATAAGAGCAATGTTAAATTTCAAACCATTTATTTCGTTTATTTTTTATCATAAAATTGTTCGCAAGGTCTCATTTTAAGCACAGTCACAATACGCATCCGTCTTGCAATTTACATTTTTTTTAATGCTTTTGATTTTGACATTTTGTAAGTACAAAGTTTGAATTTTTTTCCTAACACAATAAGAAATTAATAACGAAAAATAATTTGCAAGAAGGATCCGAAATTTTATAAAGAATATTCAGTTTTTTTTTTTCAACACTCAATTACAAAAGATAGACTTATAAAATGGTTTGAAATGAGGCAATGTCAGCGCAAGAAATTGCACTGTTTAGATAGGGATATAGTGAGAGGCGTTTGCGTTCTGGTGGATTTCTCGTTTACTGGAGCAGATCCTTAAAGGTCAAATCTTGCCTTAGGATGAGTAAGGCATTAAAAACAATCCTGTACCATAGTCTGGATCCTCTGCCTGATTTTCTTCTTCTTCCAGGTCTATTTCCTTTTTCTTCTGGCAATCCTGGCTGCTCAAGTCATGTTTAAAATAATTAAAAGAATTCGCTTATAAACGAGGGGCGAGATAGGCAATATGGTTGCTTTGTAAAGTGACTAAGAGGGATATTTTTCAAGTTTTATTCTGTACAAGCCTTAGTAGCCGAGAGGTAACGCTGGGTCTTCCTGATCAAAAGATCCTGGGTTCGAGTATCGCGAGACCAGGTAGCTTTTCATATCTTTGGTTTGAGGGTAGGAGGGCGGAAGTAAAGCAAATGGTGGTTGGCTCGATTCCAAGCTGACGGGATATGACTAGTTACCTGGTATTAAAGGCTTGAGACGTTTTGCATAATTTTACTGTAGTATTTCAGTATATATATATTATTTTAAAAATATTAACATTGATAAATGTTAATATTTAATATTAATATGTTAATATATTGAAAAAATATAAGATTGATTTAAAATATTAACAAAAATAATAATTTTTTATTTTTTGATGCAGTTTAGAAATAACATGTGAAAGATCTACTATATGATATCATACTATATCACAAATTTCGAATTTTTACGCGGTGCACAAATATTTCCAAAAAATAATATTATTATGTAACGTTTTATATGTCAAATTACTCAAATAATAAATAGAATATATATAGTCGGAAAATAACACGACAATCTTTGAATAAAATAAAATACAAATTGTATAAGAAAATCAAAACAACAGACGACTCCGTGCCTTGATAGATTGTTTAATTTTTTTCAAGGGCTTGTGGGTAAGTTACAATGATGAAAGTTATATAATTTTAAAGGGAATGAAACGGAGTACAATAATCAGCAACAAAAAAAATTCCGGTAGAAAAAAATATTGTATCCCTGGCTCCCCTTAAGGCTAGGCTCCCTACATTCAAATTGGCGAAGTTGGTTATCAATTTCAATGTTAAATAACCAAAACATACCTTCACTAATAAGCATATTTTTGTGTTGTTTTTGTCAAAAAACGAAAGCTGTATTTTTTTTCTTAAAGTAAAATAGATTGTAGGTGTTGATTGCTAAGGTTTTTTGCAATATCTCTTTTTGCAACTGAGTAAAAAATTATTAAAGTTTACTATTTTTTACTATTTATATCATACGTTTTTGAAAACAATAAAACGGTTTTTGAAAATGTATTTGGCATATGATAGTACTTCAAAATTAAACCAAATTTTTAAATTTCTTCCGCGAAGTAACAGAAAAAAATGACTTATTCTCTTATGGGAATCAGATTCAATATGGCGGACAGGGTAGCGCCCCCTTAAATTGATGATCCAAAACACATGTTTCTTGAACGTATTTACATTCATTATCATAGCAACCAATTCGATAACGGTTTTTCGTTACGCGTTACATTTTCTATTTTTCAACTCCTACCTTCCAAAAATTTCAAAATCGTTCTCGTCCATTTCAATATAGTGTCCGACGTTATGTTGAAGAACTAGACCCGAGGTTAGGTGAGATTTTTGTACGGTGGGCTGGCGACGTAACAATAAAGATCAGCTGGTTTGAGCAAAAATCAACTGTCTTAGGTCGTGAATGAACGTTTTATTGATTGATACAAAATAATTATACATCACTTGACGTAACTTGTAAGTTTCAAATGCAACAAAGTGATATTTTCTCTACGATCCCTGAGCGATTTAATTATGAATAATATCTCGTTTATTAGGAGAATGTAAAATGGAAGTGTGTAGGCTCTACAATGTATTGCTTGACTGCAGGCGGTGTAATGAACCATTAAATGAAGCTTATTATTTACTATCATTACTAACATCGGGTTTGTAATTTATTTCTTGAAGCGATTTATAATGAAATAATATATCTAGATATAATTGGCTTTATCCGGACTAAATGAATGACTGACTGACACAGAATCAAAGTGGAGATACAAATACGGGAAAATTTAAAGGTATACTCTTATGGGGTCATAGACGCACGCAGAGAATAGATTTTGCAAAATATTCTTTTTAAAGCGTAAAAATTATGAAAATTTGGGGGTTAACTCCCAGCCCTATATCAGATGAAACAGCTGTTCGGGATAGCAACATATGTTCATTACCATAGCAACCAACTTAGCAAATTTAGAATCAGATTATTACTATTCACAACCAATAGGTTTTTTTAGGTTAGTTTAACAAACTAAAAGCAAACCTAAATCAAAATCAATGAAAAATGCTTACTGTATTATAATTCGATTCAAATATATTTATACTAGTATAGTTCTGTGAACAGTAGACCTCGCTCGTTGAAATAACAAATGTGGTTTTGGGCTTAGGTTAAAAATAGTGTGCCAGTAAGGAAGTAAGCACAAGGTTTAGCCAGTAAAACATTATTTACAATTCCCGCGATTCCTTGATTTCTAGTTCTCGTTTTTATTTCTTTTCTTGAGCTTTAACTGCTAAAGATTTTCTTTTAGAGGCATTGTGTTTTATTTAGGTTAATAATGCGTAATATAGCTAAAAATATCGCGTTATAGAGGGACAACATACAATTAAATATTTACATACTTAATTAAATAACTCAAACTTAACAATGTATCATAAGTTAACTTAAGCTCCATATCATATTCCAATATTAGAAATAATGAAAACAAACGATGTTAAAACGTCGTGATAGTAATCTCAACCCATGTACCAACACTTCCCACGGTGTCCTACGGTCATTTTTTGTATGTCCTTTATCGCCGCGAGGTTTCATTTGTTTCATCTCATTTTGTAATTCAAGTAAAGCTAAGTCAAATACTTTTATGAAATTTACAATGATAATTTACAGGTATACAGTTCAGTTCTTTGATTTATCCTCTACAC
>JAGFPH010001770.1:30883-46642 GCA_018207615.1 Philaenus spumarius | reverse complement strand
AAAACTGTAACAAATAGGCCTACAGTTTTATAAAATCATATCTAAATAATCTGTATAATTGTACACATTTACCACGTTAAAAATGCCCTGAGCATAGTTAGGTAGGCCTAGATATAGTTTGTTGTTTCTAATAGTTTTGTTTACTTTCTCACTATACTATAGTATATAGAGAAAGTATAGTGATTGCAAAAAAAATCGATGTTGAGATTTTTGTGGAAATATCCGTTTTGGGACCCCCTGAGTACAAAAAAGTGGTTCTTACAAAATGTCTGTCTGTCTGTCTGTATACAAAGCTAGAGCGAAAACTATTCGATCGATTTCAAACAAATTTGCACCAGACATGTCAAGTAGGCCTGTATAGATGCACGAAAAAGGTGTTTGAAATTTTTTGAAAAACAACCCCCTTTTTGGCAAAAAAAACCCCAAAAAAATTAGTTATTATTTTTTTAAATAAAAAAACGGCTCTAACGATTTTGATAAAATTTGGCTTATTTATAGCCTTGTAGCCTATAATGTAACCTACCATATGCAAAAACCGCATCTTTCTAAAAATTCTCGTTTAGCTAATAATAATAATAATAACTGATTTGTTGGGGTTTTTGGGCCATAAAGGGGGTTGTTTTTCAAAACCTTTTTTCGTGCATCTATACAATCCTAATTGACGTGTTTGGTGTAAATTTGTTCGAAATCGATCGAATAGTTTTCTCTCTAGATAATAATAATAATAATAATATTTATTAGTTAATGTCCTACTTTAATAAATCGCCTCTCCTAAAGTCAATTATGAAGTCACAGTGAATCTGTTTAATAATTTAAATATGTTTGTGAGAAAGTATGTGCCAGTTCCTAGTACGGTTTTTTTAACGATATATTTCAGATATGTATCTAATTATTCTGCTGTGATTTTTCACGGGGCTTCTAGTTACAATTAAAAGTGGTCTAGTGACGCCAATTACTCAAATAGATAACTTAGTTAAGTCTTAGCATCGGTATAAAATTACATCCTTCAGAATGTCTTAGTTGAAAAATTATAAAGATTTTATAATTGTATCTTAAAATATTTATCAATTGTATCTTAAAATATTCCTAAGTCATAGCTGTATAATTAATTGGACAACTTAAATAATTATACGTTATCTTTATTTACATCTCTCCCATTAATGCTGCAGGCCTACAACACTTAGTTTATGCAACGCTAAATTAATCTACTCTTGTGATCACATGTTCTGTGCTCGGGAGATCGTTAAACTCTCCCAGACGTCCAAGAGACCTATCAATATACAAATTGCGTAATTAGGTTTTCGCGAGCAATTGTCACTTTTGTTCAAGTACAAGATGGCGTTACAAGAACGGTGAAAGTTATTAGCCGGGCTTCGCGTCTTGTTACATTACGTCACCTGCAGGTCAACTGCGCTCTGTTAATTTTCAAAAATAACGAAGACTTTCTTCCCCGCTTCCTGGTGTTAATTATAACGGACGGGTATTGTGTCGTCAGTGGGGTTATTATAAACAGGGTCGTGCATGCGCGCAGTAAAGACTTCGACTATTTTTGGATTTTTAAATTTAAACTCCCTGCTGACTTGTGTAAAAAATCTAAATATATTACTTCATTCGGACTGAAGTAAAATTACGTGACCATTTTGCGCTTACTGTCTATCTTTGAACAGGCTGTCTCCCCAATCAATCTACCAAACTTTACCGTGTTATTCAGTAGGTCAAAACTAGCAAATAAGACAATACAACATGTGTGTCCTATCTGGCTTAGTTTAAAATTTGTCTGTCTGTATGAGTTAAAAAAATATTATCTCATGAACAGTTTAAGTTAAATTCATGAAACTCAACTGTACGACATTTTATTTTGTTGAAGTTTCCGTTTCAAGATGGCGGCGGTTCAAACTTTTAAAAGTTAAATATATTTTCTACATCCAAACACCGGCTATCCTAGGACCAAAAAACGTGGAGTCAGGTGGAGTCGAGGACACAGCTGTTACTTTTCGTTTCTTTTACTATTACTAGGGGCTCTGCCCTTGGACGTTTCACGTTCCAACCCCACCTCGGCCTACGGCCTCAGATAGCTGCTTCGCTTCTGTCGCAGTTGGAAAACTCGCTAAAGGCTCTCGCTAATCTTTGGCTCGTTTGTACCTGGGTGACCGAACATCGCTCAGTATTCTTAACATCTGGGTTGTATCTATAATGTCTAATGTAATATTCGAATACTTAGTGACTTTAAAGGTGGTATAAAAAGAAGGTTTATCTATTAGCCTTCAAGGGACTTGACAGGTGGTATAAAAAGAAGTTCAGAGTTTAAATTTTATGCGCATTTTTGCAGACATAATATGCAGCGTCAAAAAACCCTTATAATCAAATTTTCATCAAATTCGTTAGAGCCGTTTTTGAGATCCGCGACAGATACAAAGATAGAAAGATAGATACAAGAATTGCTCATTTAATTTAAAGTAATAGGATTTGAATGAACTATTTAACGATAGTAAACAGTCGATAAAAACAACTAGCTGATACATTCGATTGTAAATAACCTATAAAACAGCTATTACATTCCATTTTAGTTTATTGTTGCACTTTTTATTTTATTTAGTTAATCCAGGATTTAGTTGCGTTGAGTAGTTCCATTTTATGTTACTGTTGTTTGTATAATTAATTAAATTAACTAAAAAAAATTGTAAACAAGTCAGTGTTGATATATCTTATAAACTCCTATAAAAGCTAGAGTACGTCCGTACGTACGTGAGTAACATATAGTATAACATCTGATTTCATCCATCATCTGTAAAACTTAAACAAACCCAGTATAGATTATCCTTTGGGGTTATGTTTACAACTTCAATCATTATAATTTCTTACGAAGTATATTTTTTTAAATATGAGTTATAGAATTAATGTATGCTGCAATATGTTATAATATTTGCTTTGAGGTTATAAACGGGATATAAACACAAGCTTTTACCATGGATATATTCGTTATACACAGAAAAGATTCCTATTCGGTTTATCTTCGGAAACATTCGTACATCTTCGTATAACAAATAAACATATTATTCTTTCTATATAATACAAATTAAATGCTGTTCCTTTGTAAGAGCACCACTTGAGAATGTCTTGACCAATTTGGCTATTTTTTGTTTTAAAATGATCGTAATAGTCCGAACTAGGTTTTTATATAAAGAACATTTTTAAAAGTTTCCCGAAAAAGTTTCAAATTTGGAAAAACTAAAAACAGCCTCTCTTGTATGGACTCAAGACCATAGCGCACAAAAACAGCTGTTCGTATAAAAAGCTTAGCAATACGTCATGTTTGTTTACATTCATTACCACAGCAACTTTCATCAGCATCAGCTTACTATTCTTCAAAACTACAGCTTTTTTAGATTAGATTGACCAACTGTTTAAAGCAAACAAAAACAAAAAACAACTAAAAATGCTTACTATATTTTAATTGCATTCAAACATTGATTGTTACATATTATATATAAAACAACTGATTTGTATCAAAAACTGAACATAATTTTAGGTCAGGCCTACAATGAACCAAAACACTTTTATTTGCAACCAATTGGACTAATTTAGAATCAAGTATTTTACAATTCTTCACAACTATCAGTTTTTTTAGATTAGGTAAAAGCAAAGAAAAGGTTAACTGTATTATCTATAAAGGTTTACAAACTATAAATCTAAATTTGTATAGTATATTCTTAAGTGGCATAAAAACCATTTTGCAATTCGATTACTTAAGACAATTTAATGAAATGGAATAACTACCTTTAAATTAAATCAAACAATAGCAAAGCATTGCTGGGTCCACTAGTTATTAATATTTCTTCGCTGTAATATTATAACTTCTAAATCATTTGATCTATCAACATGCAATACAAAGCAATTAAAAGATAATATCTATATATATAAAAGCGAAATACCACTCACCACCTCACTGACTCACTATCACGATTTCTCAAAAACTACCGAACGGATTGAAATGAAATTTGGTATGTAGCTTCCTCTAGGGCCATAAGTGTTCACTTAAAAAGGGTTTGAAAAAAATTAAAATTTTAGGGGGGTTTGGGGGGTAAAAATTACTAAATCACGATTTTTCCAAAATTACAGAACAGATTGGAATGAAATTTGGTATGTAGCTTCCTCTAGGGCCATAGGTGCTCACTAAGAAAGATTGTGAACAATTTCGAAATTTTAGGAGGGGTTTGGGGGGATGAAAGTTACTAAAATCATAATTTCAGATCTTTTATTATTATGACAATAGTGCTTTTATTATTTAAGATCTCTATATATAAAAGCCAAATATCACTCACTGACTGAACACTTAAAAAGAATACGATTACGTTAAAAATAATGAAAATATCAACCACCACGGGCAACGCCGTACGGGTCAGCTAGTGTCTTAATAATAGTAAGAATACAACTTTAAATTTTCGTCTTTGTATCGCGTGTAGTTTTTGCTTCACGTTGATTCTATTTCAGCCATTGAGTAAGTCAGGACAAAGCCTGTTATATATATATATCTATATATAGATTTTTAGTTTACGCATACTCCAGAGTTGTACCATTGTGTTTATTTGTGAGAGTGGAGCGTAAGGGATTTTCTAGTTGTCAGGAAACGCCATTGCACTTGAAATGTGTAATTTCTAACCTTTAATTTTATTCCAATTGTTTTTATACTGAACCATCTAAATTCCAATCTAGTTTAATTACAATACAATTTTGGCGTCGACGTAAATGTGTGCTGATTACGGGAACAGAGTTTAGATTTCTCTTTGAGTATTTACCAAACCGGAAACTTACCCAACATTATGTACACCGGATGTTCTTATAACGCACACTTATATCGGTCATATTGGTGTTGTTATGGTCGCCATAAATCAATCAACCCCACTTATAGTGTAAAATGCATACAGACTGATCTATTTACGAGCTACAGGTTAATAGTACCGTCCTTTCACCGAAGTTATTAGCGTAATACGACTTAAATATAAAATGTAAACTTTATGGACGAATACATTTCATCATATTTAGGTCAGCAATTTGAATTTCATCCGTCTCGGACAGAAACGGGGTAATTTTGTTGGGCCTTTTCTGTTATATCCCCGCATTTACAAACTATTTTATAAAACTATTTTCTATTCTCAAACAATTTTCTATAGAATGAGGATTAATCGGTAATGTCCAAATAACTATTTATAACTACTCCATAAAATATAAGGAAGGAAGTTTCCAATTTTTGTTGATATTAGATAAGGGTTATCGCAAACGCGTATCTTTACTATTGGACTCTAGCCTAATATTTTTGCATACAACGACGTTGTTTTACATTTTACTGTTAAATGTTGAATACAGGTAAACCATACTGTGACTAAATAGGTTAGGTTAGAACCTTTTAGGTATTTTTTAAATTATTATTTTTGCACTTCTGTTGCCATTAGTAGGTTAGCCTAGAGTCGAATAGTAAAGTTGTGCATGTTTAAAAATGTTGTATTGTTTTTTCCCAACAATTATACGTTTAAATGGTGAGTAAATATTATATTTCACATTTGTAGTTCTATCCCCATTAATCCTCATTCTATAGAAAATAGTTTGTAAATGCGGGGATATAACAGAAAAGACCCATTTTGTTTTGAAAACTATCGGTTTCGTCTCTGGTATAAACTTTATTAGGAACTAGGACCCCTGTGTGCTCCGCACGCAAACCCCGTTGGAAAAATCTATACACATAATCGTGTTATGTTTTCTTAATAATAAAGGGGTAGGATTAAAAATAACCCCAAAGCTATGATGGTAAATAATGTTAAATGTTCAAATCAAATTATTTCGTATATTTTATAACAGCAGTTATAATAAAGGTTAAAAGAACCAGCAAGGCTCAGGTCTAAACCCAGAAGTTAGAAATACAAATAGTTGCTTCAAAGTTTGAAATCAGCCGTTAATGGAAATATTAGAGCAAACAGCTGTTTTATCTGCTATATAATTCAATTGGTTGCTATGGTAATAAATGTAAATACATGGCCTAAACTAAAAATTTGTTTCGACTAAATTTACAAATATTGAAAAATAAACGTTTTTATCAAAATTAATTAAAGCCTATGTCACTCAGGGATCGTGTAGCTTTTTATTAGTAAAACTATTTTTTCAATCGGTTCAGTAGTTCCAGAGATTACCCCTTACATGCAAACAAACAAACAAATTTAACCTCTTTATAAATATTAGTTTAGATGATAAATTTCGTGAAATCGGGTTTTCGGTGTTTGCGTCGAATTAGTTCAAGAAAAGAATACTTTTCCATACAGAACGAGCTGTTGTACCCGACTTCGCCCGAGTTGAGTGAATTCCAAAAATTACGTTTTTATGTTTTAGGGATTCAAATAACTAGTTGGTAAATTGGTCTACTCGCGAAGGTGCTAAATAGTACGTCTGTGCGACATAATATTAGTAGAAGCTGTTTGCTCTTCATCCTTCAACGCCTGTTCGCACGACGGATCGTTTCGGTCGCTGTGAAACAACTCGCTTAGCGAGTTTACCTCTTGAAGTTACGACTTCGGAACAAAAGATGATCCAACATGGATTTTAACAGTGCAATTTTATGGTATGTCACTTTCTTATCGATTTTGGGGGAAACCAAAGGTTCTACAGTAGGCTATAAGGTTTATATATATACTACGGAAGTGACCGGCCACCTGACAGGACATAAAGTATAGGCCTACGTTATGTGCGTATATAATGTGTGTTTATATATATGTGTGTGTGTGTTGTGTAGTGTTTTTCTGTTAATAACGAAGCAGTAGTGGATATGCCCTGATGATGCTGACTAATTGAAGCAGCGAAACCGGTTGGAAAAAAGAATTAGTGTGTATGAGACGACGTATGTAACATATTTATAAATATATATATATATATAAACAAAATAAGCAGAATAATTTTGTACATATATTTTTTTCAGATAAAACCTCCAATAAATTTTCACTCGAGTAGGAACAATCCTAAACAATATTTACTTCCGCTCAAAATACGTGCTTCTGGTTGTTTTGTTTTTAGCGAATTTCCATAGGAAAAATGGGCTATAGCAGTGGCCCTTATGGTAAGACCCAAGCTCGGGAGTAGCAAATGAGCATCGATAATGGTCCCCAGAACACGTTTGTGTCATTAAAAATCATATATATTAAAGTCGGGCTTGGTCGGCCGCATTTTAAGTCCGATTTGGTTCAAATTTGGTACACATGTTTTTTGTCTACGTCGCTCGGACGAGTTCGTTAGCCAAAAAAAAAACGAATAATCGGAAGCACGTTTTTTGACCGAAAGTAATTATTTTTTTAGATTTTTCCTACGAGAATGAATTTGTTTTCGAGTTTTTTCTACAAATATTAATGTAGGATGTTATTCTGCACATTGTGTTTTTTTTACCCGACCTTATAGCTCGCTTGGTTCCCCCCGAAATCGATCAAAACTTAAAATACCATAGAAGTACCCGGTTCAAAGCCATGTGGTGGATTTTACCGTGGGCTTGGCGTGCGATGCACGCAATGCTTTGTGTATTGAACATACTCCCAATATGCATAATGGCGTGCGAACCATTTTGCAGCTATTCAGCACCGTCGTGAATATACCTATTTCCCAAATTGTTGGTTGAAACCCTAAAACATAGGCCTATAAACTTAATTTTGGAAATTTGCTCAACTCACGTCAGCGGTTCATCTGCGTGGTCGAATTATTTCTAAACCGCAGGCTGCCGTTATCTCTTTGTCAATCCACAGCCACCGCAATCGCTTATCGCTGCAGTCCAAAGTACAGCTGTTGTTTTGCAACTTCAACCCTCGACGAAGTAGTTTACTTGCCTGTGCGAGACCTCGTCGGCTTTTAGGTTATGTTTACATATGAATGATTTATAGGTTAAATAACGTTGGAAATTGATTGTTCCTAATTAATGTGCGTAATTGTGATGGTGTTTAATGTATTTTATTGTGCGTAGTTTAGTCCCGCTTCTGTTCAGTATAGTTTAACGATAATGTTGCAAGTTATTAAAAGCCAGGGTAAGTAGGAACTGTTTGGATTATGATTTTTTTAGATTAAACATATCACAAATAATGGCGTAAGTACAACTCGTCCGAGTGAATTAGAAAACCAACTTGTGTACCAAATTAGGACCAATTCGGATGTAAAATGCGGCCGATAGAGTGCGAACACATATGTACGTATATATAAAACATTTTTAATTGCACTCCAAAACTTCTTCTGGGGACGATTGGTGCTCATTCATTGGGGAGCTTAGGTCTTACCATAAGAGTCATAAGAGTCACTGCAATAGCTCATCTTTCCCATAGAAATTAGTTGATAAATATTTATTTAAAAACATTTTTGCTGAAAAAGAAACAAATTATTTTCCTTTATATATTAAAATTTCCGTACATTAAAGGAATAACAGAGGCCTATTTAGGAAAACTCGTTTTTCTAGCGGTCAGAGTCGATTTTCCAGAACAGATAATATTAGTAAAACGGTATTTTCCATATTAGTTAAACGCATGCAACCCTCTTTTGTTCCAATTATCAGAAATTAAAAAAAAATTACTTAGTACGGGGGTGAGGGGGAATTTTATAACCTATACACTTTCTGGGATAACTAGTTTTGAAGATTTTTTCTGAAAAACCATCTCCAGTGGCGGCTTGTGCATAAGGGCTCTCGGACGCCGCCCCTCCAAAAGATTTGAAAAATAAAAAAAAAAAAAATACCCATTCAATTATAATTATACATCTAATTAACCAAAGTGTTTTTTTCAATCACATATACATCGAAAATGTAGGGAAAAAACACGCAAAAATAGCGCGAGAATTTTGATTTGTAGCCGTGGGACGTTGGCCAGAACGTCCCAATCTATTACCATGCAGTTATATGAAGAGTGGTAGTGGTGGGGGCTGCTGGTGCTATGACGCGTCTTAAGCTTGTGCCTTATGGAAGGCTTGGGACGGCGTCCGAGCATGCGCAGAGCGACGTATCTAGTGAGTCGGAAAGAAGGATGGACTTTCTACTACAAGCAATATAACTAAAGGTATGTAAGTAGAGTTTCAGATTTACATATGATAAGTATTTCAGAAACATATGGAATCACAAATTTAATACCTAGATTGCCTTAAAAACTCACTAAAATACACAAAATGTTCAAACACCCCGGTGGTGTGTGCCCCCCCAGCATTTTACTCACGAGCCGCCACTGACCATCTCCCTTTTGTTTCCTAAAGTACTGCAACTGTATAGAGGTTACTTTGTATACTTTTTGTAAACAAAGAGAATCTGAAAATTTGTGAAATGTCCCCGGATAGACGAGTGTGATGTTTTTCTAGATGGAGAAAAAGCCAATTCCGGGCATTGAGGTTATTCAATGTTTTCGTCTATTCTGTTTTTGATAATACTACAGCTACGACTTTGAAAAAAAATATTTGTTAGATATAATCAACTCATATAAAAGCGAGTGTACGTCTTTACGTACATACGTACGTACGTGAGTAACATATAATATAACAGCTGATTTCACCTATCATCTGTAAGACAAACCCAGCTTAGATTATTCTTTGGGGTTATGTTTACAAATCCAATAATTAGGCTATAATTTCTTGTAAAGTTGTTTTTTTTTTAAATATGAGTTGTAGAACTAATGTATGCTATAATAAGTTATAATATTTACTTTGAGGTTATAAACTGTATATTAATACAACCTTTAAAATATATTCGTTTATACAAATTTAAAGAAGAGAAACCTATTCGTTTAACTTCGGAAACATTCGTATAACATATAAACATATTCGATTATTAATTTCTTCATTATAATATTAATAACTTCTAAATCGTTTGATCTATCAATATGAAATAAAAAGGAATTAAAAGATAGTGTTTTTATGTTTCTTTAAATGAATAATAACGTATATAAATATAAATTTTTAACAAATAGGCCTACAGTTTTATAACCGTAATAATTGTACACATTTACCGAGTTAAAAATCCCCGTCAGCATTGTTAGGTAGGCCTAGATGAATTAATTATGTTGTTTTAAATAGTATTTTTTTAAATTATGTATTTCTGATGTGTATCTAATTAATCTGCCTGTGATTTTTCTTGTTGTATGTGTATAGTTTAAAGCGAAATTTTCCTTCATACGTGTCTAAATTGATTCTTTATACGTACTGCACGTGTTCTCTGAAACAACCCGATGTTATTGTTTTGTTATATGTTTGTAAATAACACACAAATACATTAAAATATTTCCAATAATAGGTCTTGTAAGTGCTGCCGCCTGTAGCAAACCAAGTTAACTACAGCCGACTGTAGTTGTTTTATGTTCTCATAGAGAGCGGTCGATGTACGTTTCTCTTACAGTGACTTGATAGAGACAGTGTGGCCAACGAGCGCTGGCCGAAATATTGTTTCCAACTCAACACGGGTTTATATTAGCGTAGGGACGATTTTTCGCATTTAACTCCAATTTCAGCTTCAAAATTGTTCTTATGCAATTGGATTAATACATTGTCACAATAATTGACAAGCATAAACCATTTTTTTCGATATATTTTCGTCAGTAAATGAATGAATACAGAAAATACCGGCTGGCACTTTTTTACTACTCGTGCACATTATCATTTAAACATTTATATAATCTAATTAAATTTTGTGAAGTATATACTATTATTATTTTTCTTCATAAGAAAAGTAGAAGCAATATGTCTGTCTAGTTGAATTTTTAACAATTATGAATTATAATTATTATGAATACTTCGAAATGCAAAATTAGCGTTTCTAAGCTATATTATAAAGGATACATATATGATACCCAAAAATAACTTCAAGTGTAATTTTGTGCGTTGTTTTATATATATTTTGTCTTCTAAAAACTAGTAGGTAGGCATATTATTAGTTTTTCCAAGAGTAACAAAGTTCATAAAAACACAAAATATGTTTCCGACAAGGCATAAAAAAGCCTAATATATTTTAAATAGGCCTACACAAAAATATAGTAAACACATTATTTAGTAAGTAGGCTGGCTACCGTATTGAAAACAAAAAATATGGCGAGTAGGCGTATTGTAAATTTTACCTTAAAAGGTTAAAACAAACAAAATATGTTCCAAAAAGGCATACAACGAAGCCTAATTTATTATAAACAAAAATATATTATTACTACCACATTATTTTGTAAGTAGGCTATTACAGAAAGAAATAGGTAGGCCTAGTTATAGTTTTCACGCACTCAAGCAATAATTAATAATAACCTACAGTGGCAAGAGATAAAAGTAGACTATAATGTAATAAACCATGTACCAAATAAATCTGAAGAATCTCCTGAGTACAATGATATATAATATAACTTAATTATTGCTAAAATAGTACTCCAGGTAGGCTACTCTTTGCCAGAAAGAAGGTTAATGGGAGGAATGAAAATAATAAATACAATCTTATACAATGAAAAATAATTGCGTACAAACTTTATTTTAGGTTTACATTACTATTTACATTTTGTCTTCTTAATACTTGTACTTAATACTGTCAAAACTACAAAAAGGGCCAGTTATCTATAGACTGTAATTTCAGTTTCACTAAGTTAACACTAAATTACAACTGAACTATTTAATAAACTTAATAATTAAATCATAAACTAGGAAAAACCATACAAAAAAGCAAGGAAAACAATGAAATAACAGCAGTATTATCACGAAAATAACTAATTCCTATTTAAATAGCATTACTGTAAGCAGAAAAATGGAAACAATATGGCGCAGCCAATAGAAAACAAGACGTCCGTTGACCACACTGTATCTTATCAAGTCACTGTAGTTTCTCTCCGTCAACCTCGGAGGTGCAAATTAATAATCACCAGAGATAATATTACCAAGAGGTAATCACTATGACGAGCTAGTTTTGGTTTTCGCCTTACTGGAGGTTCTGGTCATCTTGGATTGTTATCATGTAGGACCTACGTTAAATTTAATACCATTTTTATCATTAAATTGTTTGCGACGTCTCATTTTAACCACAATCACAATACACTCATTTTGCCTTTAATATTTTTTAAATCCCGTTCATTTGTTATGTAATTGACATCATTTAAGTTCCAATTTTGATTTTTTCCCTGACACAACAAAAAATTAATAATTGAAAGTAAATAACAAGCTAATCCGTAATTTTATAAAGAATATTTGGTTAGATTACTAAAGATAGATTTGTAAAATGTTTTTAAATTAGGCAATGTCAAAGCCCTCAGCTGCAAGAAACTCCACTGTTTGTATACAGCTATAGGGTGGAGCGCTGGAGCAGAGCCTTAATAAGTTGTACTTTTAGAGTGTTATATTAAAACAATACCTTATGCTTATAGTCCCTCCATGTGTAGTTACTTCACTGGACACTAGATACAATTGCTTTCCTCCAGTTTTTGACAGATAAATTTTATTTTAAGATCCGAAGAAAAATAGTAAAAATAGTATTTTTTAGAATACTTGTTTCATGATTAGGACTTTTAAATTCCATTTCTTTGCCAGCTTCCGAATGCTGAATTGAAGAATTTGTTTTAAATAACATGTTTGAGGAAAATCCTTTATTAGAGGGCATAAGTTAACAATACACTTTCCCGTTATTGTTACAGCATATTCCCGTTATTGTAAGAAGACGACCTCTCTTTAGAAAACTAAAATAATTCGACCACGCAGCCAAAATTAAGTTTATAGGCCTATGTTTTAGGGTTTCAACCAACAATTTGGGAAATAGGTCTATTCACAACGGTGCTGAATAGCTGCAAAATGGTTCGCACGCCATTCCGCATATTGGGAGTGTCTTCAATACACAATACTCGCCAACCCCTTCACATGGCTTTGAACCGGGTACTTCTATGGTATTTTAAGTTTTGATCGATTTTGGAGGAACCAAGTGAGCTATAAGGTCGCGTAAAAAACCAAAATGTGCAGAATAAAATCCTACAACTATATTTGTAGAAAAAACTCAAATACAAATTCATTCTCGTAGGAAAAATTTCAAAAAATAATTACTGTCGAAAAACGTGCTTCCGATTGTTGGATTTTTTTATCTAACAAACTCGTCCGAGCGACGTAGACAACCAACATGTGTACCAAATTTGAATCAAATCGGCCTTAAAATGCGGCCGCTAGAGTGCGAACACATCTATATTATATAAAAGCGAAATACCACTGATTCACTCATCACGATTTCTCAAAAACTACCGAACGGATTGAAATGAAATTTGGTATGTAGCTTCCACTAGGGCCGTAGGTGCTTATTAAGAAAGGGTTTAAAAAAATTCGAAATTTTAGTGGGGGTTTGGGGAGATCAAAGTAACTAAAAATCTAGATTTCTCCAGAACTACTGAACGGATTGGAACGAAATTTGGTATGTAGCTTCTTCTAGGGCCATAGGTGCTAACTAAGAAAGGTTTTCAAAAAATTCGAAATTTTTAGGGGGGTTTGGGGGGGATCAAATTACTAAATCACGATCATTTGTCGCAATTATTTCACCAAAATAATTATGCAATAGCGAAGCATTGCCGAGTCAGCTAGTATATACATATATATAAGATTTTTAAAGACACCAAAAAACGTGTTCTAGGGACCATGATCGGTGCTCATTTGCTACTCCCGACCTTGGGTCTTACCATATGGGCCACTGCAATAGCTAATTTTTCCTGTGGAAATTCACTAATAATTCGATCACGCAGCTGAACCGCTGACGTGAGTTGAGGGAATTTCCAAAATTTGTTTTTTGTATTTTATTAAATTGGTCTACTCACGAGGGCGCTGAATAGCTGCCTTCGTGTACGAAATATATTAGTAGAATTTGTGTTTCCAGCCACGGCTCTCGTGCTGCTTCGCTTCGCTCGCAAACACGCGAACCCAGACGTCATCCTCGTCTCAGAAAATCTCTTATGGTATTTGTAGGCACAATGAAACACAATCATCAAAAGTAAACAAATGTATTAAACTATCACATTACAAAACATAACATACATCGCACATTAACTAAGACTATGTCCTCCACTTATCTAAAAGTACAATGTTTCAGATCAATGATACTTTGCAACAAGCGCAGACGCAGCCGCTAAGTTCGCTGGATCCGCGAAGTGTGGTGACGTCAGACCTGGTGGCAGTCCTGCTCCGGGTTGTAATAAAGACGACTGAGGTACGGACGCAAAGGGATACCCGTAACCGGAAGAACTCGGAAGAGACGGCACACCCGGATTGTTATAAACACCTAGACCATATCCCAGTCTGCCGCCGAGTGATGATGGCGACGACAGTCCGAAACCGCTAGAAGAAAACCCTTGAAGACCAGGAAACAACTGCATACCGTGCCCTCCACCAAACCATGGATTATCGCCCCCGCTCGACCAGGGATTCTGAAGTCCCGCTCCACTCTGCGGTATGTTTACGGGAACTGGAACTGGGTACGGTTTGGGAACGGGTACGTGTACTGGAACCGGTACGCCTACAGGAACCGGTACACCGACCGTTCTTTGAACCGGTACGGGGAACGGTCTTGGAACCGATACGGGAACTGATACCGGATGCGGAACAGGAACCGGTACCGGATGGGGAACGGGTACGTGTACTGTTTGTATGCCGCTTTGTGGAGGGTGGAACCTGCAAAAGAACAAGAAATGCGTCAATAAATACTGTAACTACTAGCGTCTCTGGAAATACAGTGATCCTGACTAATAATAAAGCCTAATTATTCTGTGCATTTATTACAATACAAGCACAAAACTGTGAGAATGGTGAGGTAACTGCTTAACTAAATAATCAGCTAAATTAGCGCAAATAACAATTAAAATTAAAATTAAATAATTCGACCACGCAGCTGAACCGCTGACGAGAGTTGAGCAAATTTACAAAATTAAGTTTATAGGCCTATGTTTTAGGGTTTCAACCAACAATTTGTGAAATAGGTCTATTCACGACGGTGCTGAATAGCTGCAAAATGGTTCGCACGCCATTCCGCATATGGGAGTATATTCAATACACAAAGCATTGCGTGCTTTGCACGCCAACCCCCGTATGGAAGTATCTTCAATACACAATGCATTGCGTGCTTCGCACGTCAACCTCACTATAGAATCCACCATATGGCTTTGAACCGGGTACTTCTATAATATATTACGTTTTGTTGGATTGTTCCGATTGTTGGATTTTTTTGCTAACGAACTCGTCCGAGCGACGTAGACAACCAACATGTGTACCTAATTTGAACCAAATCGGACTTAAAATGCGGCCGCTAGAGTGATAACACATATATACATATTTATATATATTTTTAACAACACCCCAAAACGTGTTCCGAGGACCATGATGTCAGTTCATTCACCACTCCCGACATTAGGTCACACCATAAGGGCTTGTCTACAACGTCGCACCGACCCTCGCACTAAAATATATTCTATGTTATTATATGAACGTAGAACTATTTGAGTTACAACCCCTTGGAAACCAAAATTTCAAGCAGCCGCAATTTTGGATACAAGTATCGCAGAACATTTTTATTTATGCCGTTTTCTCGTTTGAAAGAGACCTTTAAGGGGGCGCTGCCCTGTCCGCCATATTGAATCTGATTCCCATAAGAGCAATGCTACAGAATAAGTCATTTTTTTCTCGTTAATTCGCGGAATAAATTAAAAAAATTTGGTTTCATTTTGAAGTACTGTCATATGCTGATGTTGATTGCCGAATACATTTGCAAAAACCATGTTATTGTTTTCA
>JAGFPH010001770.1:0-21635 GCA_018207615.1 Philaenus spumarius | reverse complement strand
TCGTAAGTTGTGTTAAAATAATTTACTTGGTAATGCCTCTGAAATGGGCATTGTGCTTACTCATTTCGTAAGTTGTGTTAAAACAGTATACTTGGTAATACCTCTGAAATGGACATTGTGCTTCCTCACTTTTTAAGACGTGTTAAAATAGTTTACTTGGTAATAACTCTGAAATGGACATTGTGCTTCCTCATTTATTAAAATGATAATAATAATAATCCTTATTATTATTATTATCTAGAGAGAAAACTATTCGATCGATTTCGAACAAATTTGCACCAAACACGTGTATTAGGCCTTTATAGATGCACGAAAAACGGTTTCAAAAATTTTTGAAAAACAACCCCCATTATGGCCTAAAAAAACCCCAAAATCAGTTGTTATTAATTATTATTACTAGCTAAACGAGAATTTTTAGAAAGATGCGGTTTTTTTGCATATAAATAAGCCAAATTTGATTAAAATCGTTAGAGCCGTTTATTTATAAAAAAATAACAACTGATTTTTTGGGAGTTTTATTGCCAAAAAGGAGGTTGTTTTTAAAAAAATTTCAAAACCGTTTTTCGTGCATCTATACAGGCCTACTTGACATGTCTGGTGCAAATTCGTTGGAAATCGATCGAATAGTTTTCGCTCTAGGTTTGTATACATACAGACATACATTTTGTACAAACCACTTTTTTGGACTCAGGGGGTCCCAAAACTCAACATCGATTTTTTTTGCGATCACTATACTTTCTCTATTCTATGGTATAGTGAGAAAGTAAAATAGTACCTATGTAACCATTTACAGAACTGTAAAAGTCCAGAATTGATAATAAAATTCCCTAAAAGCTATATTCTGTCCGTACACGTAAGCACGTTTTAATTTATGCGCGAAAGTATGTTTTTTTTTATGCTCGATTGTTGTCCAAACATGGTACTACACTATACGCTCATATCAAATAGAACAATCGACGTTTACAGGCTGTATTTAGGAAGTACTGTACCAACTAACACGGACAAAGGGCGCAATCTAAACTGCAATCTAGTTTGGTCAAGGCGGCGGGAAAGTGGTTCGAAGGGCGGGTGAAAGTGAAACGGACCGGTGCCTACTGTAACGCGGTACTTTTACCGCGATGGCACTGGCGACGTTATGCAATCCAGGAGGCTGCGATGTGGACGAGATGTCTGCGTGAGGAAGAATCAATTTCGCGTCGTCAATTGAAACTGCTATCGATTGATCCATCTCATGATGGGAAACTGATCTCGATTTTGAAAAACATCTGTTTTTGTGTTATTTAGCCCAAAACGCATTGCGAGTTTCGTCCAAATAGACCTACTATACTTTTAATTTAGACCTACGTACATGATTATCTGCGCCAGTGCTGCAACTCACGTTTTCTACCAGTTTAATATTCATAATTCATGTATGAAAGTGAAATTTTAAAATCAGGTTTTTAGGTGAATTTCATGTTTATGAATACACTAGTAAGCCCCCGTGAAAAATCACAGACAGATTAATTAGATGCACATGAGAAATAGATAATTAAAAAAACAAACTATTTTAAAACAACAAACTTTTTCTAACTATGCTGACGGGGGTTTTTAACTCGGTAAATGTGTACAATTGTAAGGATTATAAAACTGTAGGTCTATTTGTTAAAGTTTTGTATTTATATACGTTATTACATATTTAAAGAATGATACAAATATTATCTTTTAATTGCGTTTTGTTTCATATTGATAGATCAAATGATTTAGAAGTTATTAATATATTAAAATGAAGAAATTAATAATGGATATATGTTTAAATGTTGTCCGAAGATTATATGTTATACGAAGATGTGCGAATGTTTCCGAAGTTAAACGAATAGGTATCTCCTCTTTAAATTTGTATAAACGAATATATTGAAGAAAAAGGCTGTACTTATATACAGTTTATAACCTCAAAGCAAATATTATACCGTATTAAGCATACATTAGTACTATAACTCATATTTAAAAAAATTAACTACACAAGAAATTATAATGATTGAAGTTGTAAACGTAATCCCAAAGTATAATCTACGCTGGGTTTGTTTAAGTATTACAGATGATGGGTGAAATCAGTTTTTATATTATATGTTACTCACTTACGGACGTACACTCGCTTTTATAGGAGTTTATTTTACCTAAAATAAAGGCTACGAGTAGACCAATGTTTATAAAAAAAAAAAAACGACTATTAAAGCGGTCGCGTGCACTCGCAATACTATAATCTATAGTCCGTCAACTTCTATCTAGATCCACATTCATGTGAGCAATAGACACAACATAGTTAGAAAATGTGTGCAGAATATACTGTCGGCAGAACCACGGGAAGAATCCACATACAATTTGAACTGGCTTAGACTAAGTAAAGTCACTTTAATACTGTGCCCTTAGTGCTTATTGTTTGTTTACCAATCTAAAATCCGCAAGTTGGAGGGAAAAATAATGTAATTTAGAAATTGATGAAAGCAAAGTTAGAATGTAGTTCTGTTTGTCAATTTACAATACACAGATCAGTTGAAGGAAGATACGTTTGATATCGTAATCAGTTGTTTATTTTAAAACCTCTAAACTGGTACGTAGGCTATTTATCAGCAGTATTTCCATAAATGGCTGATTTAATACTCGGAAGTATTTTCTATCTCTAACCAATAGATTAGGTTGAGACCTCGGAAAGAATCCACATACAATTTGAAATGGTTTAACCCGAATAAAATAACATTTAAAACTGTAAACTTATTTTTTGACCCTCAAGATTAAGGGAAAAATACCTTCTGAAATTTAGAAATAATATAAAAGAAAATGTATGTTAGAAATAGTAACAATAGTTTTATTAGTCCGTTTAAATTCACAAGTCAGCTGATGGAAGATTGTTAGTGTTGATATGTTAATCAGCTTTTTGAAACACCCTAAACCGGTACGTAGGCTACTTCTCAGTAGCATTTCCATAAACGGCTTATTTCATACTTGGAAGTAATTTGTATCCATAGGCATAGTCAACAGATTCGTTTTTATTTATAAGTAGGCATAAGTAGTGTTTATTCTTTTAAAACTTTTCCATAACTCCTGTTGTGTCATAAACTTCATGATTGAATGTGTACATTTATTGTTAATTATCATCTAAGCTTTGAGGTTATGATTAATCACACGACTTTGTTTTCGTGCGTGGAGATAGTAAATTGGTGTACGCAGCACGCAGAGTTCTGTCTTGAGGATCGTAAGATGATTTCTCGGGGAGGGCACACACTGAGAGAGGAAATTGTCGGAAGCAAGCGTTGAGCGCCATTTTTCAGTTTGGTCGGAACTAGCTCTCTATGCATACAATTAGGGCACCCGCACACTGAGGCAGCGCCTGCTCCCTGCAATGCCACGCTGCGCTTGAAGCAGTGTCGGACCACCTACCCTCACATCTTCGTTGCGCGTCAAAATGTAAGGAGCGTTTCGATCTGCGCATGCGTAAACTGCCTGAATGACGGTTGCAGTTTGTGAAGTTCTAAAAACTCTTAAAAATTTGTTACACTCGTACGGCAATAATTGTAAAACTGGTCCGGATGAATTTTAGCTCTTCTCTGAACGAGCGTATATAGGTTGACAGAGTGGACCCAATGTTGTCACTCGGGTTTAGAGACCAACATTACAAAGAATTGCCACAAATATATTTCAACGTTTACTTCTTCAACATCACTCATGTTTATACGTCCTCGGCGAACTCTCAAACTGATGCCATATCTTTGGGGTAAAAATGCTCCCCAGTGGTACTACCGCAGACTGAGGAAACAAACAAGTAAATGCACCATTTTTGGGTTAGTGTTATACCCCATGGTGCTAACCCTTAAAACCTTAAGGGACCTACCCAATCCCATATCCAAGCAAGCGTGTGGGTAATGGGCGGCGTCCTTCGGTATTGATGTGGGGTAAGGTATGTGCGTAAGTGCTGCCTGCCGGTTACTCCGGGGCTTGGAAAACCTTACCGTCAACGAGGACCTGCTTGGGGTGCTGGCAACAGTGTTTCTTGTAGGGCATGAGACGGCTTCCCCATCGGGAGTGTCGCTGAATTCACAGGGTGGTGCAGTAGGCATGAAGGTGTATCCAAAACCGTAGCCATTCGTTTGGTGGGCCAGTGACCAGTCTTGGCCTTTAAGCAGAATTGCAGACTGGTGCCACGGGTGCGAGTGGGTCGTACTGGATGTAACTCCAGTACCCTCGCTATTGCGGTTAGCCTCGTGGGGGTAGTGTCACTGCTGATAGAGGTTCACCCTGCTTGTCTATCCGCTGAGTGGGTGTTGAAGGAGAGCCATCATGGACTAGATACTTGTGTTATACTCATGATGTTCATGCCCCACGTAGAATTGATTCACAACACTTGCTTCAGACCCTTTGCTCGTTCAGTGTGCGCCCTGCCTACAGTTCTATACCCCGCGCGCGATAACTTTTCACTTGGGACTTGCACAGTTTGGCAACGCTGCGGGACGGCTCGCTACCCCATCCCTCCTATCACATGTATCCGGTTGGACGATGACTCACAACTAGGCTCCTAGTGAAAATTACACTTTTTCTTCAAAACATAATGAAACGTTCATTATGACTTATGCATCATAAAGATAATTTTCTAACAAGAAATAATATATAAAAATATTTGTAATCAGACAACTAATAGTACTGGAAAAAGGGTAAAACTAAACATATTGTGATCGTTTTGCGGAAAAATTTACATTTAAATATAAAACAAATACTATTGAAAAAATAACTAATTAAAAATAATATAAACTTTCAAAAATGTTGTTTTTAACCTGCTGACAATAAATATCTTATTGTAAAAAGTAAAAATTAGAGTTATGTTGCTTCAGAAATTTTCCTGTTGGTCAGTTCGCGTTGTATGTAACTGTGCTTGTGACTTGCGATTGTGGCCGACGTTTTTAGTAATGCCGAGCAGTCAAAGAAAAACACTTAATAGTCGGGCTAGGACGATCGTTCTCATTGTCGTGCGGTATTTCCAAGGAGAAAACAAACAAAGGACCGTTAAGAAATGTAAATCAAGTTTTAAAACGGGTTGCGGAGGCTTGTAATATAAGTCAACGAACAGTAGTAAATATTGGAAACCAGGAGAAAACAGCTGAGAAAAAGGATGACGGGAGTTCTGTAACACCAGGTAAAAAAAGAAATAAACAAAAACCAACCACTGATATTGATAAATTTGACAACGTTGCCATAAGGCGACATGTCATGTATACTCCTACTACAATAGAAAAGAAGTTCCAACTGTTCCCAAACTGTTAAAAAGTATGAATGAATGTGGAATTTTTTGGGGAAAACACACCTTCCTTCGCAACATTTTAAAGAAAATTGGATTTAAGTATAAGAAAATTAACAAACGTAAGGTACTACTTGAGAGACCTGACGTGGCACTGGCAAGGTATCGTTTTTAAGGGCTTCCAAACATATTGACTGGAATAAAACTGTATTTTTGGACGAGACATTTATTAATAAAAACACTACGATAACTACAGGCTGGACTGATGAAACTGTACAGGGTAGACTAGGGGCACCAATTGGGAAAGGGAGTAGAATCATTGTTTGCCGTGCTGGATCATCAAAAGGGTGGATTAAATCTGAACCACTTATATTAGGTTCAAAAAAGACTAACGACTATAGCCCGTCACAGGTTAAGTTGAGGCAAGCAGGGTGGGTAATTAGGGTCGGTTTCAACCGCCATAAAACTGACCCTTATTAATGCCGCCTGAGTGAACCTGTAGGACACTCTAGTATAAAATTGCAAGTCTGTATGTCTTAAGTGAAAATGAAAAAACGATATCATAATTCGTTTCATGATACTTTCCTGATAATTTTGATATCAAATTTGATTACATTTGGCCAACTTTGAGCTGTACTAGCATTATAAACTTTGTTAGTTGAATTAACTTTACTAATATGGTTTACAACAATAAAGCCACAAAAATGTACTAGAGAAGTTCATATTTAAATATGTAATAAATAATCATTATTTGAGAAAAAACTCGATACTGTATCGTTATTTACCATAATACACACAATTGTGTGTTTGTACCATGTTAATCGGCCGACTTAAGGGGGCGCTACCCTGTCCGCCATATTGAATCTGATTCCCATAAGAGCAATGCTACAGAATAAGTCATTTTTTCTGTAATTCGTGGAATAAATTTAAAAATTTGGTTAATTTTGAAGTACTGTCATATGCGGATGTTTATTTCTAAATACATTTTCAAAAACTGTTTTATTGTTTTCATAAACGTATGATATAAATAGTACAAAGCAGTTAACTTTATTAATTTTTTACTCAGTTGCAATAAGAGATATTGCAGAAAATCTTAGCAATCAACACCCACAATCTATTTTACTTTAAGAAAAACAATACAGCTTTCTTTTTTTGACAAAAACAACACAAAAATATGCTTAATAGTGAAGGTATGTTTTGCTTATTTAACATTGAAATTGGTACCCAACTTCGCCGTTATAATGTAGGAAGCCGAGCCTTAAAGTGTTGTAATTGTTTTTTTGTCAATACAACAAATTACAAAATTAAATTTGTATTTATAAATTGATATTGCATTAATTAACATATAATAACAATTATCAAGTTTATTAATAATTCATTAGGTTTATTCTTATCAATATTCTTATCATCACTCACATTAGTAAACACCTCTAATGTTTACCAAACACCTCTTCCTGCAGAGTCCAACTATTATAAGACAAAAGTACTTAGCACTGTAAATATTTTGAATTAATTTTGATATATTATGATTGATTGATAAAGAAACAATGTACATTATTTAACTGTAAATATTTGTAAAAAAAAATAAATACAAACAAATTATAAAATAAAAAAATATAAAAACTGACGAAGGTCTAACAGATCAAAACAGACCTCTGGCAGTCTCAAGTCTGCAAAACGAGCTATTTAATAATTAAATGAGCTCCGAAACGCAGAGAGAAAGTTTTAACTATCACAAATGGTAATTATAATATGTTATTACTATGGTACAAACACACAATTGTGTGTATTATTGTAAATAACGATACAGTATCGAGTTTTTTCTCAAATAATGATTATTTATTACACATTTAAATATGAACTTCTCTAGTAAATTTTTGTGGCTTTATTGTTGTAAACCATATTAGTAATGTTGATTCAACTAAGAAAGTTTATAATACTAGTACAGCTCAAAGTTGGCCAAATGTAATCAAATTCGGTATCAAAATTATCAGGAAAGTATCATGAAACGAAATATGATACCATTTTTTCATTTTCACTTAAGACATACAGACTTGCAATTTTAAACTAGAGTGTCCTACAGGTTCACTCAGGCGGCATTAATAAGGGTCAGTTTTATGACGGTTGAAACCGACCCTAATTACCCACCCTGCTTGCCTCAACTTAACCTGAGACGGGCTATAACTACCATGAAGAGATGAACATTGTACAATGGTTGAGTTAATTACCTGGAATTTTTAATAATGTTTTAACTATTACATTATACAACTATAAACAATACTTATAATTGTCCAGTTTTAATAAATTTTAGATATTTATTATCAGTAAAGTATGACCAAACATGTTATGATAAGAAATATTACAAAATGTCTCAGAGGAAAAAAATTAATTTGCAATTTCGAAAGAGCCTTCTCAGGAAGTGCACCTGTGAGCCAGCGCAATACGACACATCCGCTCGTCTCAGCAGTGCGACGTTGCCGATACCATTTTCACATTAAACTCCAAAAATCCCAAGTGCAAAGTTATAGCGCGTATAGTATAATTAGTGCATTTCCATAGGAGAGGTGAGCTATTGCAGTGACAATGGGCACAGATAATGGTCCTAGAACACGTGTTCGGGAGTCATTCAAAACTTTATATTTATGCGCGCACTCTAACGGCCGCGTTTTACTCCCGATTTGGTTCAAATTTGGTTTTCTAAGTGGCTCGGACAAGTTTGTTAGAAAAACAAATTCAACAACCAGAAGCACCGTTTTTTTACCAAAAGAAGTTTTGTTTAGATTGATCTAAAAAATGTATATAGGATATTATTATGTACATTTTGATTTTTATACGACCTTACAGCCCCAAAACCAATCAAAAAGTAAAATGCCGTAAAAGCACCCGGTATGATTTAACTCACACAGCTTATTTTTCCGCTGCGAGCGTGAGGTGAAAACAAATTCTACTAATATATTTCCTGCAATTGGGCAGCTATTCAGTGCCCTCGTAAGTAGACCAATTTCCTGAATAGTTGGTTGAATTCCTAAAACATATACAGTTAATTTTGGAAATTCGCTCAAAGTACGTTAGCGGTTCTGCTGCGTTATATAATTATTAGTGAATTTCCATAGGAAAAATGAGTTATTGCAGTGGCCCTTATGGTGAGACCCAAGGTCGGGAGTAGCAAATGAGCACCGATCATGGTCCCCAGAACACGTTTTGGGGTGTCATTAAAATTCATATATATATATATGTATATATATATATGTATATATATTTACCTCGATCCACCTATTGTAGTCCAGGTATCAAAACACTATCAATTGTAGTCCATTATTTACCACCATATATTTCTGAAGCCTGATTATAAATCATAATACTGGTTTGGGTCGAAGTTTGAAATAGGCCTGTCTACCTTGAATTTCTTTTTTACAAAAAAATATTCAATCAGTTTTGTGTAATTACATCTGTCATTTCACAATCAAATGTGGTCCACAACCATTGTGCTAAGCGAAGTAGCAAAACACCGTTGAATGTGGTCCCACAAGAGTATCACTTTACATTTAATTGTGGGCCAGAGCGACAAATGGTTATATACCCCAGTTGTGGTCCGCCTGCAATGTTGCCAGATTTATTTTGTATTTTTATTCTCAGTATTTTACTTAGCTTTCAATTCGGCAGTCGACTCGGATGATTATTAAATATTTCGTTTTTTTTTTTTGAAGCGTATGATGTTTGATGAAACCATCATATTTGAATGTTTTTCTATAATTTTTCTTAGTGTGTGTTTTTGTAAACCTCTTTCGATAATATTTTGGAAGTTGTAGTAATATTGTAGTGTTAAATATTGTGTCACATAAATAGTTTAAATTTCAACAAATATGTGTTTTTTTTTTTTTAAGGCGAAAAATATAAAACCAAATAGTTTCAAGAATAATTACACTTTATTTAAAATCTTGTAATATATATGGTACCAACTCCGTAAAGTTAGCGGGCAAAATTGAAGCTCAAAAAATATTTATGGAACATTGAACTCAAAATTGGTAGAAATTTAAGCTTTCAAAACACTTGTATCAAATTCAAAACTGAGCTTAACGTTTTTACTGATGAAATAGCTACTTGACTATTTTATAATATTTATAAAGCGGCTTTGTCTAGAAATAGTGCGATCGTGCGATATAGGTAGGTAGTAGGGATGGGTCGTTTCTCAAATTTATCGATTTCCTATTCTCGATTCCCTTCCAATGTCCATAATTGTAAAGGGAAGTAAACATTGTTATTTAATTTTAACTGCATGGTTCTTTGATGTTAATGTTATTTGTTAATATTGTTATTGAACTAAGATGAACTTACATAAAACTGCCGATTTGTATTCATTAAAAAATGTATAATTTTTTTTCACTATACTGCACCGAATAAGCTGTTTTCTATACCTGTTCACCTGTTATTTTATTAAAAAGATGTTTTGATTAAAAGTATGTTGCTTTTTCGGTGTAGTATAATGAAAAATATCGTACGTTACTCCCCCGGTAAGTTTTTCGGTGCTTGCGCATGAAAATCCCGCACTCGGCTACGCTTCACGCAAGAACTATCATGCTCGCACGGAAAACCCTATTTACCGAGCTTGTAACGGGAGTAGAGGTTTAACTTTTTAAGGATAACTTAAAAACAGAAAAATCATATAAAATAAATATCAGTAGGGGAAATTGTAAAACATTATTAGTTTGATGTAGGTAGACATTTTCCCCAGTAAAATGTTTAGGTAATTAATTCTTTCCTTTGTTAAGTAAACGCTTCTTGTTTTATTTTTATTCATGCGTAGGCCTACACAAGTCAAGTCAGGTAGGCTCAAACTCAGGGTCAGCCACTTATAAATTTGTTTCTGATCGTGTGAATTGGATTATTGGATTCGTTTCTTATCGTGTCTATAGAATTAGGGTGTCTACTGGGACGAAAACTAATACATTTTATAGATCGGTAACGAAAGTTTAAAGTAATAATTTTTGGGACTTACATTACCCGTGATCTATGATTTTGTATTAGTCCCGCCGGAATGCCTTTGTTTTACTTGTTATTCATTCCCGAAAATAGCTACATTTAATTTCCACTTTTTCCGATTTTAAAGTGTCATCTAAATTAAATGTTCGCGAACCTTAACCGTTGTAATTTAAATTAAGGTTTACGCTGGCGTTTTCTAAATTAGCGCTGATAATATTCGGCGTCGTATTTTTTTGACGAAATTCGTTACTTTATTTTAAGTAATATTTGATCAATGGTAGTTCATAAAAAATGTTCATAAAATTGGCACAAATTGTATTCGGGCATCGATTTTTTGCGGTCAATCACTGTGGTACTTAAATTATGTTTTGACGCAACTGTATTTAAAGCACTGTTTTTATTAAATTGGACTATGTTAATTGTATCTGGGTAACAATTTCTTATACGGACATTCCATTGTTCTCGGGAGTAGGTTTATTCGCGGACATACACTGTTGTATAATTGCGATCGAATGCCGGCGTTTTATAAAATAAAAGCTAATAATATTCGGATGTCGCATTCTTTTGCGGACATTCGTCATTTTAAATAATATTTGACCAATGGCATACATTTGGCACAAAGTGTATCCGGGCATCGATTTTCTTTGCGGACATTCACTGTGGTACTCAACTTACTATGTTTTTTCGCTGATATTTCAAAAATTTTACCTAATTGTATTCGGGTTTCGTTATCTTTCGTGAAAACTGACTGTGATATATTAAATTACGTTTTAACACCAATATTTCATGAAATTACTGCTAATTGTGTTCGGGCGTTAATTTCTTCCATGAACATTCCGTTTTTGTCGATAAGTATCGGCATCCAGAATCGACAAATGTATTATCTACCCATCCCTAGTTTGCAAACACACAAAGTAATCGCTACTAACGGCTAGAAGTAACGGTTACGGCTACTTTGGTGCAATGTAGATTGTCTGAATACTTCGAATTGAAATGAAATGGGATGTAACGACTAATATAACGGGGAAATATAAACCGGGGCCATGGCAATCGGAGTACCGAACGTATTTGCAGAGATTGGTGGTGGCCGGGCTTGGAATCGATGGAATCTGAATCGACTTGATGCCGATTCCAGTGCCGAGAATCGGTGAAATAACGATATAACATCGATATGACACATACCCTTTCAACGGTAACAACAAAGGTTGCATTTCTTAAAATCGTTGTTTTTACTTTTTTCTACTAAGGTGAAGTGGGGTAAGTGTAACCAGGTTTTAGCATAGTTAAATTTTTGAGGCCACTCGCACATTAAATATGCAATGTAAAGAGATGATATTTTTACTAAAATGTTCCTTGTTTAATGCTCTATCAAGTTAAATAGGATACACTTAAATCAAGCAGTTTTTTGTAATTCACCTCCCCCCCCCCTAAACATAACACATGGTTACACTTCCCTGGCATTCGGGGCAAGTATAACAGCTATGACCTGTACTTGGCCATTGTATAACCTATGGGGCAAGTGTAATTATGCTCCATTTGTTTCTGAGCAAAGCATTTTTTGACTCATTTTGATATCTTTTTTTGCAAAGCTAAGTGACTTAAGGAAACTGATGATTAAGAACACATTAGATAAACTATTTCATGCACAAAACAAACAGAATGTAATAAATTTTTACACTTGACTTACCTTTGTGGACTTACCCGGATAAAATATAAGGGGTTTTTTTTGTTCAAAAATGCTCTTGCAATGTTTTTTTCATGAATCTATGCTTCTAAAAAAAGTTTTCCACACTTTTTAGATTGTTTTATATGAGATAAAACTTTGTTTTGGCAAGTTTATTTTGAAACGCAGTAAGTTAGTTAAATAGAAAAGACACCTAATCTAGATTTTAACTTAAAATACATTTGTTATCACTTACATTTTAACTCTTGTACAAAAATGTTTACAAACACTAAACGTTTATTTTAAAACTAATGCACGGCATATGTCTTACGCATACACAAAAAAAACAAGAAAACCAACCAAATGTTAAGATAATGGCAACTAAAAGTAACGGGGTAAGTGTAACAACACTGGTTCCACTTACCCCAGTGTCTGTGGTTACACTTACCCCACACCTTAAATTGGCGGGATAAGTTTACCCACGGCTGTAACAACAAAAAGAATTAAGAGAGATAGAATGCAAAAACACCACTAAAATCTGCTCGCTAAACTCTACCAAACACATGAAAAAGCAATGTTCTAAGTGCATTTGTTAAAAATCAGGAAAAAACCAGATTTCGACAAGGGCACTGCCCTTACAAAACGTAAGTTTTTTTCTAAACTATATTAACAAATACATACTGAACTTTTTGTTGATATTTTAAAGTGAAATACTGTGACAAACAGCATGAATAAACATATGCCAAGGAACTTTTTTTCTCAAAATAACTTGTTATCAGTTTGTGATAAACAGATTTTACACTTGCCCCGTGGTTCCACTTACCCCACTTCACCTTATATATTTTATTTTAGTAATGTGTTGGTAGTAAATGGTTCACTTCTCAATATCAAGCTTTTACAGGAAATCAATATTTGTCAAAATAAAACACATCAAGCCTAAACAAAATTAGATATTTAAACCTCTATAAAATCTCCTATTCTATATTATACATATTAACATAGGATTATGTTTATACAGAGTGATTTTTAAGTAGTGAAACAACTTTATGTGGCATAACTTAGTGGTATCACAATGCAGAAACAAATAATTAATGCCGATGTAGTATATCATTTTAAAAAGTACTTTTTTATAAGTCTGAAATATTTGTACGGCATCTTAGATCTGCCACATTGAATCAAACTTAATTTTAATTTTTTAATAATACAGTCAAAATATTGTTATACATGATTTCTGTATAAAATCTGACAAGAAAAACGATGGGGAAAGCAGGGTTTCAATAAAGGAAATGTAATGAAAAAATGCTTTATTTTGCAACAAAAATATTCTATCACAATATTTGGTGAAATACTAATAAAATAGTTCAACACAATAAACTACATACTTAACATAATTATTTCAATTGCATTTTCAAAACACAGCTGATTAGACTGTCTGAATAGATTGGTAGTAATTTTCAATCACAAAGAAACTTAACACTTAATACTAATAAATGCAATAATTACAATAATAGTAACTTTGAAATTACTGTTTAGCATAAACTTATTTTAAAATAACCATACATTAATTAACGAGTGTACGAGCTAAGGTTAAATAGTAAAAATAACATTAACATTACGAATGTAAGTTTATAAATTCTACTTGTCACTCATTGACTCAACGTCAGGAGTGCCAGGCGGTAAGATAAAAATGCGTACTAGTGATTTCTCAGAAAAACAGGAAGTGCAATAGGGCCGCAACTTTTTGTTCAAGGACTTGGGCCTACAATGAATATTTTCTGTTTGTATTTATTTACATTTTTATCGAATAATACAAAAATAATGCCATTCTAATAAATAGATTACCATATAAAATATGATGTCTTAGCGGGATGTCTTCATGTTTTTAATTATGTATATAAAGTCTTACAAAGGTAAAATAAAAGTTCAGTTTTAAATTGTCCTCCAGTTTTGTTTTACGAAATTGTCGGTTACATATTGTGGTTAATCTGGTGCTCTGGCTGGACTGAATTATACTGAATTAGGCTTGATTTAATTTATTTGGATAACACTAAAATAGGTGACTCAAAGAAGAAAACGACCGAATTTTAGTGAGAATACTAATGACACCTGGAAATCTAGCATTTAAGAAAAATATATTGAAAACGTATAAACAAAACCAAATATACTAAATTGTAACAGGTCAATTATAAGCTGGCACTTCAAGCTTGCCTGGGCGGAGGGGGGGGGGGAGATTGGAGGTACAAAAATTTGTTTCTACAACCGTCATGAGGTAACACTCAAGCACTCAAGTGACTTCAAGTGTAGGTATTAGGCCTACAACATTAATATCTTTCTATATTTATGTAATAAATTTTACGTCATATTTAATATATTTCCATCACACTTTCAATGGATTTTTTTAGACTTTGAGACCAAGCATAAAACTACCGATTACAGAGCGAACATCTAAATATTAATTACAGTATTTCAAAATTCTTTTATTTTCGAAGATTTTTGTAAAATTCATAAATTTAATTTCCAAGAATGACAGAAATTTCCATGCAGATATTTTAAAAACATGTAATAATAGTTGAAAAACATTACACACCAAACATTTAAAAATAATACTTACTTACAAAAGACAATTAAAATATATACATTTTTTATTATTTATTTATATTTAATTCATACTAATTCAATTTATTTATCTACATCAATTGCAGACATTCCAATGACAAAGTTTTGAAATCTTAAATATTCCATAGCAAAAATTAATCAGGTGTGGTAAATTTGATAAAGATCGATCTGAAACTAAACCACTACGTCACGAAAAATCGTCCTTTGGTTTAGTATGAAAATACTGAACTGATTTTGCAAGTAAAATTATTTTTAAAAGTAAATCTTATCATTTAACAAATAACTGAAAGCTAATAAACAAACAACGTATGCTTTACGTGGGCAATTCAAAACAAAGAACAGGCCTATGTACAATATTTCAAAACAACTGCCGCAGCAGATAAATAAGACAAACTTGAGAACAGTTTCATTCTCTCAGATCTTTCTCTCTAACCATCATCAAAAAACTTATCGTAATATAATTGTATGCACAAAAGTTTGTATATTCTCTCTCAAAAAATAATAAATGTTTTTCTAGTGAGCAAACAACAACAAACAAATATATCAGCCGTATTTTAACAACTTCAGCTTTGTAAACCTTACAAGACTAGTTATTATTTATCGGTATAATTTCGTAGTGTTCCCCCTTGTTTTCTACCCATTTTCACAACGCGATAAATAATAATATGTATAGTAAAAAATCCCGATACGCTAGCCAAATTCCAGGGGTACATTCCCTGACGTTAAAAATTCCCGATTATTTCCTGATTTTCACTATTGAGTGGCCACCCTGCAGTCTAACAAATATTTCTATTGTTTTATATGGATAATAACCTAGTAAAATTATACTAGGAATGCAGAAACTTATTTTTTTACAATGTTATTTTTATACTTATATACAGATGTTAAAGGTCGTTTCTGTAGAATTTAATTTTTTCCATACAAGTCCCTAATATCTTGTCTTTTATGATTTATGCCTTTCACCCTAAGTCCACCAAATTGGTTAAAAATAATTTCCTTTTCCTCTCTTCCCCTCGAAATAGTCACATTTCTTCGTCTACTCTTCTTGCTTTCACATACAAAACTCTCTTCATCTGTCTCGGATTGGTCCATTTCTTCAGCTGGGTCATAATCACGTCCTTCTGTTTGTGTTACTGGTTCTTCAATTAGCCTTCTTTTTGCTTTTCCGTACAGGACCGTCTTCTTCTTCTGGTTCGGATTAATAACTGTCTTCAGCTGGATCATTTTCACGATCTGATCTTGGCGTTACTGGTTTTTTGCTCACATTGTCAAAGGCCGGAGGACTTACTTCAGACACTGTAGATGGTAATTGCAATAAAGATGGGTTCGATCCTACTTTTTTGGCAATTTTTCAAAGTTTGCTACCTATTTTTGCCTTTTCTATTACTGAAAGAGGCAATCTGTAATTGGACTTGTGAATTTGAAGGATGTGGCCTATAAAAGAAGCTAACTGTTCCGTGAATTGTCCATCTTTATCGTGTGTCTGTGATATGGTTGCAATATGGTGCCGCAATCCAGTTGCTGTAAAATGAGAGCGGGTTTTTAATCTGAACATATTTGCAAATTCAGATATGATTAGCGAACCATCAAAAGATTCCTGAGATTCAGGCCGAGCGAAAAGCAGTGTAGCACCATCACAGGATAGTTTCATTCACTGGCGGATCCAGGGGGGGGCTGTGGGGGCTGCAGCCCCTTCTTTGGGTTATTATATTTTTGTCAAACCGTCTAAGTGGCAGACTGCTCAATTGAGTAGTGTCAGAGAACACGACATGTATCGAATATTTCACCCACTAAATATTATCAAATCTCAATAAAACAAAAACCATTGGAAAGAAAATGGTTTAAACTTCAATTTTTATATTTACAAATTTCTTCTAAAAAGTATATTTACATAAGTAATCATCGTTGTAAAATTTTATTTGCCTAAATCAATATTGATGCCGCGCTAGAAAGCATAAGGAAATGACTCAAACTTGTCACTTTTTAAAGGCACATAATCGTTAGACAGACTTGTTTTGATAAGAAGATAAGGACACTACAGGATTTGTCAAGATTTTAACTTTCTACCACGATCTTCTAATAATTTGTCACTCTTATAGTTTCTTAGATATGAATTTGTCTGTAAACCCTTGCAATTGGACAGTTTTCAAAAAATGAGAAAACACATTTTGCAATTGATGTATCTATTACAAAACTATATGCAGTATTCGTATAATAATGTGTATATCGATTTTAAGTTCCATATTTTCGATTAATTGACCGAGAGAAGCGAGGTCTCCGTTTTAACTCGACCGTTCGGCATTTCGTCTGTGTGTCTGTTTGTCTCACGATTATGGTCAAACGCCTTGACCGATTTTGATGATTTTTTGCATGAATGTTCCTTATTCCTAGGCCGAGCCATGTATATATACGAGTTTTTCAAAGAATTAAACTGTATACTTGTAAATTATCATTGTAAATTTCATAAAAGTATATGTCTTAGCTTTACTTGAATTACAAAATGAGATGAAACAAATGAAACCTCTCTACGATAAAGGACATACAAAAATGGTACATGGGTTGAGATCACTATCACAACGTTTTAACATCGTTTGTTTTCATTATTTCCAATATTGGAATATGATAATATGAAATGGAAGTTATGTAACTGTAAATGCATTGTTAAGTTTTAGTTATTTAGGTATGTAAATATTTAATTCTATGTTGTCCTTCTATAACGCGATATTTTTCGCTTTCTTACGCATTATTAACCTATATAAAACACAATGCCTCTAAAAAAAAGCAGTTAAAGCTCAAGAAAAGAAAAAACAAACGAGAACTAGAAATCCCGGAATCGCGGGAATTGCAAAATAATGTTTCACTGGCTAAACCTTGTGCTTACTTCCTTACTGGCACACTATTTTTAACCTGAGCTTAAAACCACATTTGTTATTTCAACGAGCGAGGTCTACTGTTCACAGAACTACTAGTATAAGGAATACCTGGTTTAGTGTTCCGAACTATTCGGGTATTTGGTATTTCTGTGAAATATGTACATTTTAAACGCCCTAGGTGCGTTAGCCATTTCCTTTTCCTGTCTGGCTGGAACTATATAGGTACTATACGTTTGTGTTGTAATTTAGTGAAATAGGTTTTTAGAATAAACTATTTAAAATTTTCAAGTATACAGTTCAATTCTATGGTTCATTCTCTACAATTTGTTATAATAAAAATTTATTTTGGATAAAGCATGTAATCCTTAATTCCTATCCAAAATGGGTGATCGTGAAATAGTCTAAAAAGACATTTTCAAGCACTGTATTAAAAATATTCTTCCCCCCCCCTCCCCGGATACGAGACAGCCCCTCCTTGAAACCCGGCTGGATCCGCCCATGGATTCATTAATCTATATAATATATATTATATAAAATTCAATGTATGTACGTTTGTCTGTTTGTATGTTTGTCCTTTATGCGTTACCAAACCGTCCATCCGATTGCTTTGAAATTTTGCATAGTAACACAGGTTAACCCTGGGAAGGTTTTTGGCCATTTATCGAAGTCCTAGGACATTAGGGCTGCGCCCCAGTGGCCCTCAAAGTTTCAATGGTTATCTTATGGAAGGTCACTCTTAAGGAAGAAGAAGAAAGATTTCTTTTGATTTTATCAGGGGCACAAAAAACAGCTGTTCGTATGAAAAGCTTAAAACAGCTGATTTTGATCAACAACTGATTTGGATCAAAAACTGAATATAATTTTAGGTTAGGCCTACAATGAACTTTTTTTTTTTTACAATGAACAAAAACACTTGGGCTCATTATTAGTATCAGGTTGATTTGTCTATCCGTGCAAAGCCGGGTCGGGCCAGCTAGTGTTCTATATTGAAGAAGTACTTCAATACCTTTCTTCATGATATGTGTTAATAGAATCGGGACTTTTTTGTTATTCTTACACGGTACATGGAAAACAAAGAGATTGTTGCAGGCTTGTTTTCCTTCTTGTGGTAACATAATCTCAATTGGATTGTCATATTCTGTATCATTCTGTAATGTTGTATATTGCTCTAGAGTGGCTCTTGTTACCTCTCCTGGACGCCGCGCCGTCGACGCAAGTTTTTTCTTCCTGCTTTTTTCAGAATTGGTCCCTATTTCAAACCTCCATTCCACTCGCATCAAATGCTGAAAGCGCTCCATTTTAGATCGAATTGTGTGCACTTCCTCTTCAGTTAAACTGTTACTTTTGACACTTTCAGATAGCAAAATGTCAGAACACGCTTTCAGAGAGGAGCAAAAACGATGAGATATGCTTAATACACCTACAGTTCCAGTTGTGTTGTTAAATTCAGCTAGAGTTTCAACTCCTTTAATTAAACATTCAAATCAGACCCATTGTATAACAAACCTCCTCGGTTTTTTATTACAGTTAATTCTGCAGTGATTCTTTTCTTCTCTTTTTTTCCAAGCCAGCATATTTATCAAGCTCTTTCACTTCATCTTCAGTAGAATGGTGGAACGGTACATGCCGTGCAAAATGAGTCACCAAGGTTTGACAGTAAGGGCCAAACCATTTCTTGTTTATGTATCTCCTTTTCTCCAACTGAAAAGCATATAAATTTACCTTATTTATAAATTTAACGTGTGCAAGTACAAATACATATACAAAGTAATAGTATTAGATGATCAATGATGGTAAATTGGTTACCAAAATGTACATCAGGGAAATAGAATAACTCTATCAATGAATGTTTTTCAGTTTATTTGTGTAGTGTTATTTACCGAACTTGTGGTTGGGGCTTCAGTGTTTCTAAAGTAATAGTAGGTGTAAAAATGCTTATATGTATACAATTAATTGTAAGTGTGTAAGTATCGTTACTTATATTGTATCGATTACACGATTTATTCGGTACTGTTTAAAAATAAAGTGGACGTTATAAAGTTACTTATTTAAGTATAAAGACTGCTTTAAATAAGATACGAAAACTTTAAACCTTAGCCTGAGCCATGTGTTTTTGTCATTAATATATTTTATTACTGACTTTGTTTATAGTTTTCAATCTAAGCTAAATTTTTATTTTATGGTCGTGCTTTTTGTTCTTTTTTAAAACATTTAGTTTTTTTTTATAGTTTCATATGCAGTAGAACCCAATTAACCGGCCTCGGATCAACCGGTGCTTGGATTAACCGGCCTATCCGATGGAACAACAAAGTTTTTTTTCTCTTACAGATTATATTACTGTAACTGGCCGAAGTCTCAAACATTGATTGTTTGTCAGACATTTTCCGGAAAATAAAGCTGGGTGACGCAACTTTAGATGTGTAATGTGTTAGTGTTGTGGCAGGCAGAACAGTGGGAGCTTGCTTTGACGGAACCTTTACTGAATTTCGTGGGAACAAAATATGTAATATTTTTAACATATTGAGTAATATGTTGAACAGCAAAAGATTAAAGGGATTAGAACGTACGAAAATGGAGAGACTTGTCTTTACAAATTTTTGAAAGTTATAGAACGTTTACGTTAACTGATGTTTTTAAACAGTGATACAGAATATGTGATTTCAGTTTTCGAAGTTTATGTAAGTTTACACTGTTTAATTTGTTGGTGTTTGTTTATGTATGTATGTACATACAATAAAATAAGTTGCAATAACGTCTTATTTGCTTGATTATTTATGAAACATGTAGGTTATTTTTGAACAAACATCTATTTTTTACGGGAAGCAAACGGCCAGGGTCTCGGTCCCGACTAGACTTGTTAAGAGGGGTTCTACTAAACTTTACTATTTAATGTGATTTGCATTAAATATCTGGACAACTAAAGGTTAACTTAATTTATTTTATATGAAAGGGCAATCCTTGATAACACAAGACAAATAAGATCTTTTGTAGGAGAACAATATTTAGAAACAGAGCAGCAAGATGGGATTCAGCTTATGAAATACGTTTTCCAAAAGTGCATTTATTTGCAACCTATCTTTAATTTTACAAGTAAAGAGAGTTTAATGTGATGTGTCATAATTGTAACAGTATTAAAAACACAGTCGTGTGTGACAGAATTCTTAGAATTTCTTTGAGGACAAACTTAAAAACTCTACCTAAAATGATATCTAAATATAGGTCACTGGGGACCGTACCTCAAAGATTAAGAGTGGGATACATATGGAACAATGGATTTTACGTAGGGATGCTTCAAATAGTGATTAAATTAATTAACCCTGCAAGTGGCAATGCTATTTCCCCAGAGTGGCAGGCCACTTTTGCGTTTTGTAAACATTTTTCAAAAATTCACAAAATATAGTAATTATGTTCCAATACAAAAATGTTTTTTAGTAGAAAAAGGTCCAACAAATTTATATATGCAACTAAAAATTTATTTATGTAAAATGTTAAAAGTTATTATCTCAGGAAGCACTCAATTTTCAGTAACGGAAAAACATAGAACTTAGGCCTACATAAAAAGTCGTAAATATAAACTTGTTTGTATTTTTTTCAAAATATACAAAAATTTAGTACTTTAGATTGGAAGGCAGTGTTAGAAAGTTCAAATCTTGCCGAATCCAAAGTTGCCCTTATATGCTTTTCAAAACAAGTCTGCCTAACGATTATGAGCCTTAGAAAATTGACAAGTTTTGTGTTATTCATTTGTGTTTCCACGCTTGGCGTCAGCTGTTTAGGTAACTAAAATTTAAAATGATGATTAATGTGTAAATAAAGGTTTAGAACAAATTTGTAAACACAACAATTAAAGTCTGAAATATTTCCTTTCCAATGGTTTTTATTTTATTGAGATTGGATGATTTTTAATGTGTGAAATATTTAATACATAATCTGCCACTTGTTCGTTAAATTTGTGTATAGTGTTATCTGGCTCTTTGAGGGTTAAATTTAACAACAGTCTTGATGAAATAAGAAAATAAAAAATTTCTTAATTCTAAAATTTCAATTGTTGAATTAATTTATATTCCAATAACTGCAATTTTCCATTACGGTACGAGTATAGATCGAGTGTCTTTTTTGAAGGGCCACCATTGATATCTTGTAAACTATAAATCGGACAGCAAAATCGAAAATTATTGAGAATCTGTTTACAAGTCTTATTTTAAAGTACAGTTTTTAATGTTTTTATATTGGAAATTGG
>JAGFPH010001769.1:220067-240736 GCA_018207615.1 Philaenus spumarius | reverse complement strand
CTAGGAAAATGACATAAAGAAAATAAAAATCGGACCACCCAAAACAAAATTTCGGCCCTAAACGTGTTGAAATAAATCGACATAAAGTAGCTAATATCTCGAAAAGGAAGAGTTTTTAGAAGAAATTTCACGAGACAAAAAATGTTTATTTCAAAGTGCTTGACCTAAAATATTGCTTCCAAATCAATTTCGTACATTTTAAGTCGACTCCTACATTTTAGAAAATTTTGTAAAAAATACAATTTACGAAATCGATTTGAAAGCAACTTTTTAGGTCAAGCACTTTGAAATAAACATTTTTCGCCTCTTGAAATTTTTTCTAAAAACCTTTAAAATGAGGTATCACATAACCATACTTCCCATTTAAAAATTCTGAGTTGCCCCCAAAATCCCCCATTTTTAGGGGACACTCAAAATTTCCGATTGCTTCAAAAGATACTTTGGGCTAAGTTAGTTTCGTTCCCCAAAGGAAATTTGTTTGTTTTCACAAACACAAAAGTTAAAGTAGGGGGGGGGGACTTTTAAGACACCTGGTAGATAAAGCCTGTTAAAAAATATAATATTGATAAAATGTTTACGGTATTACAATCAAATACGACACAGAGTTCGCCCACACTATTCATAGTGCAGCATGGTAGAACACAAATCAACCACAACAAAGAACACCTTGAAAATCCCTTCTGTTGTCTGTCACTATGGCAACCGACAACTAAACAAACCAGCGCATGCGCAGAACTAGTACAACTTTACATCCTTGGAAGAACGGTCTGCGCTTCCAGTCCAATACAGACGCCACTGTTAGTTGTGCTAGCTGTTTCGGTGTTTGTGGAGTGACTGTGGCCTACCTGTAGATTTAGGAAAGTGTGAATTTAATACTGAAATCAGTTTAGTGTGTTAGTTCCACTTCATGCTCCGTACAGAACTAGGACACTGTGCAATTCTGTGCTGAAAGTTTGTTGGCCTACGTCGTGCAGTAAGTGAAACATTGTTTATATTATGTAGTCTGTTAGTTTACAAACTTGTTGTATTCATTGTTTGTGTAAAGCTTATTGTTGACACGTTCACTGCTACGCAAGTTTCGTATTTCCTATGCTAGGAGCCGACCTTTCATTTTTTACATTTATAGTTTAAATGAATAGAATTTACTTTATTTTTATTTTCGAACCTTTCTACGTAATAATCACTAATATTTTAAAGCGGACGCATATGTGCGTCCATAGCACATAGGCTGAAAATTGGAGTGCGAAGCGCGCAATGCTCTGTGTATTGAAAATTCTCCCAATACGGGGATTGGCGTGCAAAGCACGCAATACATCGTGAATTGAAAACACTCCCAACACGGAGATAGGCGTGCGAAGCACGCAATACATTGTGCATTGAAAACATTCCCAATACGAGGGTTGGCGTGCGAAGCACGCAATGCTCGGTGTATTGAAAATTCTTTTAATACGGGGGTTGACGTGCGAATCACGCAATTCATTGTGTATTTAAAACACTTCCGATACGGGGTATTGGCGTGAGAAGCACGCAATTGACTGTGTACTGAAAATACTCCCAATACGCTGTTTGGCGTGCGAAGCACGCAATGCTCTGTGTATTGAAAATCCTCCCAATACGGGGATTGGCGTGCGAAGCACGCAATACATCGTGAATTGAAAACACTCCCAATACTAGGGTTGGCGTGCGATGCACGCAATGTATTGTGTATTGAAAATTCTCCCAATACGGGGATAGGCGTGCGAAGCACGCAATGCATCGTGTATTGAAAATACTCCTAATATGCGTGTTAGCGTGCGAAGCACGCAATGCTCTGTGTATTGACAGTTCTCTTAATATGGGGGTTGACGTGCGAATCACGTAATTCATTGTGTATTGAAAACACTCCCGATACGGGTATTGGCGTGCGAAGCACGCAATGCATTTTGTATTGAAAATACTCCCAATACGGGGATTGGCGTGCGAAGGTGGACCATCGTGACTTCAAAGGTGGTGCATAAAAGAAGTTCAGAGTTTACATAGGCAGAAGAGCTACTTAGCGCATTTTTGCAGGCATGTAACCTAGCGCGTTCGATCCCTGACGTCAAAAAAACCTTTATACGCAAATTTTCATATAAATCGTTAGAGCCGTTAGCGAGATCCCCGAAATAAATTTATATAGTCTACAAACTTACAAGAATTGCTCGTTTAAGGTTCTTCTTTACCTTGAAGAAAACTCCCGAGTGTAGCCTACCTATGATTTCAATATGAAAGGTCTGACTAAAGCCGCAAAATCGTTGAAACATGCATTCGTAATACCGTGTTTCGGATTCTATTTAGAAATTAATAATCTGGGAAACTACTTTCAGTTATAAAGAAGGCTTTATATTTTTTACGTGTTAGCTCAAAATATTTAAATTATTGCTTTTAAAACTCCCAAAAAATGCGTCAAAAGTAATCGATTTTTACTCAGTTAAACTGTTGATTAAAAGGAGTTGCCGACGATTCTTTCAATTATGAGATATACAAGACAAAAGCACAAAGCCTTTAAGAACAATTTAAGATGTTTCACAACTTTTTAGGTTGAAAAACGGCGCCCGAAACACGATAGTACGAAGTGCATATTTTTGCTGTTTCACGCAAGGTATAGAAGACCCTTAATAAGATTAGATATGAAATCTAAAAGCAACTGAGTGAGACATTTTTTGGGGAAATGTACGCCTTGGAATTACCAGTTCATTGTCCTCATTGGTCTCCTGGAATAATGGGTAGAAAGTACGATTCGGAAGTACTAATTCATTGTTACCTACACTACACGCGCTATAACTTTGCACTTGGGATTTTTGGAGTTTAATGTGAAAATGGTATCGGCAACGTCGCACTGTTGAGACGAGCGGATGTGTCTTACCGCGCTGACTTACAGGTGCACTTCCTGAGAAGGCTCTTTCGAAATTGCAAATTATTATTTTTTTCTTCTGATACATTTTTCAATATTTCTTATCATAACATGTTGGGTCATACTTTGCTGATAATAAATATCTAAAATTTATTAAAATTGGACAATTATAAGTATTGTTTATAGATGTATAATAATTATAATAGTTAAAACATTATTAGGGCCTTTTCTGTTATATCCCCGCATTTACAAACTATTTTATAAAACTATTTTCTATTCTCAAACTATTTTCTATAGAATGGGGATTAATCGGGAATGTCCAAATAACTATTTATAACTCTCCATAACATATAAGGAAGGAAGTTTCCTGTTTTTGTTGATATTGATAAGGGTTCTCGCAAACGCGTATCTTTACTATTCGACTCTGGCCTAATATTTTTGCAGGCAACGACGTTGTTTTACATTTTACTGTTAAATGTTGAATACAGGTAAACCATACTGTGACTAAATAGGTTAGGTTAGAACCTTTTAGGTATTTTTTTAATTATTATTTTTGCACTTCTGTTGCCATAGGTAGGTTAGCCTAGAGTCGAATATTAAAGTTGCTCATGTTTAAAAATTTTGTATTATTTTTTCCCAACAATTATACGTTTAAATGGTGAGTAAATTTTATATTTCACATTTGTAGTTCTATCCCGATTAATCCTCATGCTATAGAAAATAGTTTGTAAATGCGGGGATATAACAGAAAAGACCCCATTATTACCTGGAATTGTTAATTTAACAACTTGTTAATCTAATGGCGAAACACCCAGGTCATCAAACACACCCGGAAGAAACTCGTACTCTTGGAGATCACCATCAACATCTTCATCCTCGCTGCCACTATCACTGTCACAGTCACTATCAGTGTCATCATCATCCCCACCCAGACAAATTATAAATTGTTCCACGTCCTCGTGATGCAGACCTTCTGCTTCCCAGGCATTATTTACTAATTTTTCAGTATGTAAGACGTATCTCGCCCACATTTCTGGTGTAAACCTTTTGATTGCTTCCCGGAATAATGTTTCAACATCGCTAATTTTAAAAGTCACATTTCGCTCCTTTACATAATCTTTAAGCCAAGACCACACCATTTCTATTGGATTGTACTCGCAATGGTATGGGGGAAGTCTTAGTATCCTATGTCCCAAATGTTCCGCCATTTTATCTAAGACATACTGAGGGCGCGGAGGTTTAGCCCTTTTAACCAGTTCCATAAGTTCGAGTTTAATTAATGTAGGGTTAAAAGGCACTCCTTTGTTCTTTAACCACTCAATTATATCACTTTTTTAATTTTTCATTGTTGGAGCTTTATCTAAAATTCTAGAGTGGTAAGGCGCATTGTCCATTACTACTGTGCTTCCACTTTCAATGTTAGGAAGCAGAGAGTCTTGAAACCATTTTTCAAAAGTTTTGGAGTTCATCTCTTCATGGTAGTCGTTAGTCTTTTTTGAACCGAATATAAGTGGTTCAGACTTAATCCATCCTTTTGATGATCCAGCATGGCAAACAATAATTCTGCTCCCTTTCCCAATTGGTGCCCCCAGACTACCTTCTACAGTTTCATCAGTCCAACCTGTAGTTTTCGTAGTGTTTTTATTAATCCATGTCTCGTCCAAAAATACAGTTTTTTTTCCAGTCAATATGTTTGGAAGCCCTTAAAAAACGATACCTTGCCAGTGCCACGTCAGGTTTCTCGAGTAGTACCTTACGTTTGTTTATTTTCTTGTACTTAAATCCAATTTTTCTTAAAATTTTACGAAGGGAGGTATGTTTTCCCCTAAAAATTCCACATTCATTCATACTTTTTAACAGTTTAGGAACAGTTGGAACTTCTTTTCTACTGTAGTAGGAGTATACATGACGCCTTATGGCACCGCTGTCAAAATTATCAATATCAGTGATTGGTTTTTGTTTATTTCTTTTTTTACCTGGTGTTGTTAATACAGGACTCCCGTCATCCTTTTTCTCAGTTGTTTTCTCCTGGTTTCGAATATTTACAACTGTTCGTTCACTTATATTACAAGCTTCCGCAACCCGTTTTAAAACTTGATTTATATTTCTTAACGGCCCATTGTTTGTTTTCTCCTGTTGGAAATACCGCACGACACTGAGAACGATCGTCCTAGCCTGACTATTGAGTGCTTTTCCTTGACTGCCCGGCATTACTAAAAACGTCGGCCACTATCGCAAGTCACAAGCACAGTTACATACAACGCGAACTGACCAACAGACACAGTTACACATCTACATACACAGGAGCTTGGTGGTAAACTGGTTGTCGGGCGGAAATGATTGTAGGGGGAGGGGGATAATTCCCGGGATACAATCCAAAAAAATATACAAACACTGTTCTTCCAATAATATCAATCTACTACGACCCTCCCAACATGAACATTTCTGAAGCAACAGAACTCTGACTTTTACTTTTTACAATAAGATATTTAATGTCAGCAGGTTAAAAACTAAATTTTTGAAAGTTTATATTATTTTGAATTATTTATTTTTTTAATAGTATTTGTTTTATATTTAAATGTTAATTTTTCCGCAAAACGATCACAATATATTTAATTTACCCTATTTCCAATACTATTAGTTGTCTGATTACAAATATTTTTATATATTATTTCTTGTTAGAAAATTATCTTTAAGATGCATAGTCATAATGAACTTTTCATTAAGTTTTGAAGAAAAAGTGTAATTTTTACTAGGTGCCTAGTTGTGAGTCATCGTTCAACCGGATACATTTGATAAGTGGGATGGGGTAGCGAGCCGCCCCGCAGCGTTGCCAAACTGTGCAAGTCCCAAGTGAAAAGTTATCGCGCGTGGGGTATAGAAAGGCGACATGAGTGACATTCCATTTGGCCGGACGCTGGGTATCAGGTACCTGCTGGGCCCGAGGTGCAATTTCGGTAGGGGATCAGCGAACCCTTTTGGGCACCAAGGCGCAATTTCGGTGTACCGGAGAGAGGGGGAAAGAAGTAACAGTAATAATAATATTATCGGTGACTAGCGGATTTGAAGAAAGCGTCTGAAGGGATTCGTGTGTTAGTATTAAATTTTTTTCAAGATCAACTGTTTGGAAAGCTTAATTTATTTTGTTTGTAAAACATGCGAAGAACTAAAAATTCCCCAAGTTAGATGGGAGAACATTTTTTGTAGGAGCCATCCCTTAGTATGAAAGAACTACATAGTTAACGTGGGCTCATGACAGATGTTCCAATTTGAAACCCAAACATTCCAATATTCCAAAAAAATATAAAATTTATATTTTCTCTCATTTAGGTTTGTTAAAAAATAGAAAATGTATAGTCCTAAAAGTGACCCATTTTGTATGGGAGAAAAATGTCTTGCGGACAACCTACAGTAACTCTGAACCAAGAAAAGGCTAGGGTCTTCCGCCCACCCGACCCTAATTAGTGACGCTTGGCTGCACTCAATGAAAACAAGTACTAGGCGCCTAATACCAAAAAGTCAGTTAAATTATTGACCAAAATTATTAAAAACCATTATCATATTACGTTTTATATTTAAATTTCTATTATTTTTATACTAAACTTGATGTAAATCGGACAATTTTGACCAACTTGTACCGCCAAACTAGTTTTTCTTTTTTAAAACTAAACTTGAATGAACAGTGGAACTAAAATACAATTCATATTAAAACGTGAGCATATCGAGGGACAACAAATACAGTACTCTATGTATGATTGTAATAATTTTGTATTGCTTAAGACCCAGAACAAATCGCCGGTTTCAAGGAAAATTTGAAAACATAATTAATATACTATGTAACTTAATTTAATGTACAGTAAATACAAAATAATACATAGCGACAAAAAAGTTAATGTACTTGAGCGAGAATTAGATTGTCTTATATATCATGTTTTATTTGTATTTACCATAGGCATATTTAAGGAATGTACAGAGTGTCCAGTAATTACGGGATTAAACTTCTGGGAATGGTTCTATGGGCCAAAATAAGAAAAAAAGTTTATATAAACATAGGCCCGAAAAAGCTTTGTTTTCCAGATATCCGCCATTTTGTTTTTTGTACAGAATAATTTAAATCTAGAGAACGGTTTGACTGAATAAGTTCAAACTTGGCATGAAGTTTAACCTAACAATGATATATCTAAAAAGAGCAATTAAATCCAATCATGCGTTTCGAAATAGCGGCTGTTGAACAAACCAATTATTACACATAACTTAACTATTATCCTTCATCCGATTGTTTTTACAGTTACACCATCCGATAGGGAATCAAAAGGACTACAAAGAAGGTGTCGAAATTTTTTTCGTTAAAATGTACGGTTTTTAAGTTATTTAGGTTTGAAATTTATTTAATGTATGGTTATGAAGCAATACAAAATTATTACAATCATACATAGAGTATTTTCTGTCCCTCCATATGCTCACGTTTTAATATGAATTGTATTTTAGTTCCACTGTTCATTCAAAGTTAGTTTTAAAAATAAAAACTAGTTTGGCGGTACAAGTTGGTCTAAATTGTCCGATTTACATCAAATTTAGTATAAAAATAATCGAAATTTAAATACAAAACGTAATATGATAATGGTTTTTAATAATTTTGGTCAATAATTTAACTGACTTTTTGGAATTAGGTACCTAGTACTTGTTCTCATTGAGTGCAGCCAAGCGTCACTAATTAGGGTAGGGTGGGCGGAAGACCCTAACCTTTTCTTGGTTCAGAGTTAGGTTGTCCGCAACTATAGAAACTTGCCTTTAGTTTGAGAGAACCATTCAACATATTCATTTGAAGCCTAAATCTTCCCACACTCCGCAAAAATGTGAATATGTACTTTTATTACTTTAAATGTGTTATACAGGGTGTCCTCGAACTCTCTGGACCCCTTTGGTGGATATGTTCCTGGGATCCAAACAAACATATTTCACAATATAAACATGGGTCTACGGAGCTTATTTTTTCGTCTGTCTGTCTGTATGTGTTTTTTACAAAATACCTAATATTTTTGGAAGTAGAAGAGATATTAAGCTCAAACTTTATATATCTATTTGTTCCCTAACCTTTTATTACTGTACCAAAAATTAGAACATTATTTTAAATATTTTCAAAATGGCGGCCTTTTAAAATTTTTAATGTCAAATATCTCAAAAACCGCTAACTTTACAAAAAAATTACAAGAGACAAAAAAGTTTACTCTTTTAATTACAAACACAATGGGTTTTTTATTTTTTCTGTAGCTCAAAGGGTAACAGAGATTTTGACAAAAAAAGAAAAAAAATATTTCTTGGCAGTTGTCAACAATAACCACAATTACTCTAGAAACAAAATATTTTAAAGTTATTATGAGCTAAAATAATAAGTTATTTGCATAATGTTCCGAGCACTTTCTGAGCTGATTCCACTAGCAAAAAATAATGAAAAAGTTCATATAGGCCTATTCATAGATCCGGTAATGCTTCGTTAGAGAGTTACAGCTGGCGAAAGATTTCACCCGTGTTTCAGATTACTCACAGAAACGAATCATTATTGAAATACCGTATGTAGGGCGTTAATTAAGGTGTAAAATTTAATTTAATTTACGAGAAATGAACAGATAAATTTAATAAAATAGGTCCCAGTTCTGTAACTGCAGTAATTGTTGCGATAGTTGACCGAAAACTCAAAATTTGGACTCAAAAAAACATGTTTTCTATAGGGTTTTAGTACATTAAATTTGTGAAATGGGTTATCCCACAAACGTATTAAACATATTTTGTAGATATTTTATTTCTGAAGATATTTGTGTAAAATAGGCCAATAAAAAACAAAAAACTAAAGTTAAAATTAAAAACACAAAGTTAATGTACTAAAACCCTATAGAAAACATGTTTTTTTTATTCCAAATTTTGAGTTTTCGGTCAACTATCGCAACAATTACTGCAGTTACGGAACTGGGACCTATTTTATTAAATTTATTTGCTCATTTCTCATAACTTAAATTAAACTTTACACCTTAATTAACGCTCTGCATACGGTATTTCAATAATGATTCGTTTCTGTGAGTAATCTGAAACACGGGTGAAATCTTTCGCCAGCTGTAACTCTCTAACGAAGCATTACCGGATCTATGAATAGGCCTATATGAACTTTTTCATTATTTTTTGCTAGTGGAATCAGCTCAGAAAGTGCTCGGAACATTATGCAAATAACTTATTATTTTAGCTCATAATAACTTTAAAATATTTTGTTTCTAGAGTTATTGTGGTTATTGTTAACAACTACCAAGAATTTTTTTTCTTTTTTTGTCAAAATCTCTGTTACCCTTTGAGCTACAGAAAAAATAAAAAAACCATTGTGTTTGTCATTAAAGGAGTAAACTTTTTTGTCTCTTGTAATTTTTTTGTAAAGTTAGCGGTTTTTAAGATATTTGACATTAAAAATTTTAAAAGGCCGCCATTTTGAAAATATTTAAAATAATGTTCTAATTTTTGGTACAATAATAAAAGGTTAGGGATCAAATAGATATACAAAGTTTGAGCTTAATATCTCTTCTACTTCCAAAAATATTAGGTATTTTGTAAAAAAACACATACAGACAGACAGACGAAAAAATAAGCTCCGTAGACCCATGTTTATATTGTGAAATATGTTTGTTTGGATCCCAGGAACATATCCACAAAAGGGGTCCAGAGAGTTCGAGGACACCCTGTATAACACATTTAAAGTAATAAAAGTACATATTCACATTTTTGCGGAGTGTGGGAAGATTTAGGCTTCAAATGAATATGTTGAATGGTTCTCTCAAACTAAAGGCAAGTTTCTATAGTTGCGGACAACCTAACTCTGAACCAAGAAAAGGTTAGGGTCTTCCGCCCACCCTACCCTAATTAGTGACGCTTGGCTGCACTCAATGAGAACAAGTACTAGGGACCTAATTCCAAAAAGTCAGTTAAATTATTGACCAAAATTATTAAAAACCATTATCATATTACGTTTTGTATTTAAATTTCGATTATTTTTATACTAAATTTGATGTAAATCGGACAATTTAGACCAACTTGTACCGCCAAACTAGTTTTTATTTTTAAAACTAACTTTGAATGAACAGTGGAACTAAAATACAATTCATATTAAAACGTGAGCATATGGAGGGACAGAAAATACTGTATGTATGATTGTAATAATTTTGTATTGCTTCATAACCCATACATTAAATAAATTTCAAACCTAAATAACTTAAAAACCGTACATTTTAACGAAAAAAATGTCGACACCTTCTTTGTAGTCCTTTTGATTCCCTATCGGATGGTGTAACTGTAAAAACAATCGGATGAAGGATAATAGTTAAGTTATGTGTAATAATTGGTTTGTTCAACAGCCGCTATTTTGAAACGCATGATTGGATTTAATTTCTTTTTTTTTAGATATATATCATTGTTAGGTTAAACTTCATGCCAAGTTTGAACTTATTCAGTCAAACCGTTCTCTAAATTTAAATTATTCTGTACAAAAAACAAAATGGCGGATATCTGGAAAACAAAGCTTTTTCGGGCCTATGTTTATATAAACTTTTTTTCTTATTTTAGCCCATATAACCATTCCCAGAAGTTTAATCCCGTAATTACTGGACACTCTGTACCACAGAGGATATAAGGATATAAGGATATAAAAAAAACATATAAACAGGTCGAATTGAGAACCTCCTCCTTTTTTTGAAGTCGGTTAAAAACGAACATCTTCACTGAACAAATGTAATTCCATCATAGTACTGTACAAATACATAAAACTACAGTTTAAATTTATCTAACTAGTTAAGTTATAGTACTAGCCGTATATAAATAAAACTAAAAATTAATAATAGTTATGACAAATAAACAAAGAATGTAAAAGAAACCTTAACTATAAAAATATTAAGTTTTAAAATGACATTAAGCACTTTAACACTACACATTCGAGAGCTAAACACTTCGGCGACAAAAAAGGACACTGGGCCGAGTGTTGGCTGCACGACTTGGCAACGTTAGCTAGCTAACATCACTTGTCGCGCTCTGCAGCGGCCAGCTAACATATTAATGAAATTACCGAAACACGTTTTCCTATCCTTCGAGCACTCTGGGTATTACTTACTCTGTGTCTTGTACCAATCTTACAAAAGAATAATTAAGGGAACGGAAGCAATACTGGGCCACATAGATTGGTACTGTTCAAAACTTACCTTAAAATTTTTAATATCACCAAAGGTAAGAATGTTTAAGCTTATCTCTCACAATACACAGGATACCTAGAGGTTAACTCAATAAACCATAGAAATAGATATAATTTTTGGCTTTATTAACCAAAATAAAAAAGTTTATATGCCCTTAATACAAAAAAAATGAAATTATTGATATGCCCTTAATACAAGAAAAGTTTGAGATTTAAAAGAAAACATATATATTTTATTAAGTTGAATTTAAAAGCCCTCCCCAAAAATGAAAATCAAAAACCCTCCCTTTTAATAATAATTACAGAATTTATACAGAAAAAGATTAACAAGTTACAAAGTTTTAACATGAAATACCATGGATTTGTTTTAAGAATAAATATATATGTCGTTGGCCAACTCTAAAAGGTAATTATAAATAATTGAATCAATAGACAAAATTTATTATGAGACGTCTCTCTGTATATATAAAAAAAGGTATAAAATTTCTAATATGCAGCCCTTAGGGCTAAGTTCCAAAATGTGCTAGCTTGCTCCTCCCAATTATTAAATACTAACATATCCTATATAGTACACATATACAAAATTACTTTCAAAATACAGCCTATTTAACATTTAACACAAAAAAACAACTGCAGATCGTTCATATTTTAAATTAAATCCTGTCTTTAACTAAAGCACTGTAGATATATTTTATTATTTTTAAAAGTCCTGTTGGAAAGTAGGCCTTTTCAAGGCGTAGCTGTGACGTAGGTTATTGCATTGTATAGTTTAAATATTCCCTGGAGTTGAACCAGTGTAACTGGTATCCTCAAAGCAAAGGCTTAAAAGAAAATCATATTATTTAGCGACACACCGTCGTTAAGATCGCGACTGAATTATTTAAAATATAACGACATAACTACAACTTTGCAGCGTCTTAACGGTTTAGTTCGTAACAGGCTAATGGCCTAATGGCCGACCTTTCTGGAAGATCCCATGACAAAGCAATCTTTAACTGACGAGATATGGATCAGCTGTCGATTCTCAGATAAAGATAGACTTGTGTAACTCATGAAGGAGCCGTTCAGAAGATCGGCTCACTTCGACTGAGCCGAATGAAGTACTTCAGATATCCACAAGATTGTAGTTCACTAGTTCAGTAGTTCACTAACTGAAGGGCTCACTGTTTTCTTTCTTTACATCCGGTGATATGTGAAGCGTAAGGATTGTCGTTCAGTAGTCCAGTAGTCCACTAACTCACCCAATTTCCGGCTCCCATTCCGGCTCTCATATCTTTTGGATATGTGCCAAATGAAGGAGTTGTTTCGTAACATCTCACTATCTCAGTCTCAGTAGACAGTCGATGCCCGTGTTTTACTTCGTACAATTTATTTGATTGCGTGCTTAAAGTAAGGAACAAATATTTGTTAATGTACATTGTCCTTGCAGTCTATATTTTATTAGTGTTGAATGTATATTAAACTAAAACCTTTGTATTAGTTTGTTAGTTTAATTTACTTTCCATTAATGTTCTTATTTATGAAGTGATCGTAGTTTTCTTTTCTTACCGAAATAACAGTTTTTAAATATTTATAATTTTATTTACTTTAATAAGTAAATCATATATGCGTGTATTAAGAAATTTGTAAAAACAAATTTAAACTAATATTATAAAGAGGTAAAATTTGTTTGTATGTAGGGAGGGAGGGATCTCTAAAACAACTGAACTGATTAAAAAAATGGTAATAAAAAGCTTTACTATCCCTGAGTAACAGCTAGGCTATAATTCATTTTGATAAAAACATTTTTTATTTCAATATTTGTAAATTTAGTCGGGAAAATCCTAAGATTAGGCCTAGACTGGTGAATTATGAGCATAGCAACCAATTGAATAAAATAACACATAAAACTGTTTGCTCTAATATTTCTACCTGATAATTTAACACCCGATTTCAAATTTTGAAGCAACTATTTATTGTATTTCTAACTTTTAGGTTAGGGTTTTTGAACATTTAACATTATTTACCATCTTAGCTCTTTGGTTATTATTAATCCTACAAATTTATTATAAAGAAAAGGTAACTTGATTATGATAGAAGGTTCTAACGGGGATGGCGTGCGGAGCACGCAGTGGTTTCCCTTAGTAGCCTATGTAATAATATTGTGTAGTTTAATGTTACACATTGTGTTTTAGTATTGCTATCCTGATGCCAGTAGTTTGGAAAGCATTCAATGCTATGACTTGTATTACAATTTATAAATCACTCACTACACATCTCATTCAATACGTTCTGAACTACTGAACTAATTGAGTTCTGAACTACTGAACTAATTGAACTACTGAACTACAATGGTGAACTAGTTCCTTTCACTGAAGGAGATTCACTGAACTACTTCAGTAAACTGAACGACATTGCCCAAGCCTAGATAAAGACATTGCCTTATAAAAATAGCAGAGACCGTACGGAGTCGGCGTCTGGCGGAGAAAAGGGAAACTATTTGGAAGTAGGTGAAGGTAGGCAGAAGCTGTAACTGTCGGTAAGACGTTACAGTCTGTACATTCCTTAAATATAACCATGGTAAATACAAATAAAACATGATATAAGACAATCTAATTCTCGCTCAAGTACATTAACTTTTTTGTCGCTATGTATTATTTTGTATTTACTGTACATTAAATTAAGTTACATAGTATATTAATTATGTTTTCAAATTTTCCTTGAAACCGGCGATTTGTTCTGGGTCTTAAGCAATACAAAATTATTACAATCATACATAGAGTACTGTATTTGTTGTCCCTCGATATGCTCACGTTTTAATATGAATTGTATTTTAGTTCCACTGTTCATTCAAGTTTAGTTTTAAAAAAGAAAAACTAGTTTGGTGGTACAAGTTGGTCAAAATTGTCCGATTTACATCAAGTTTAGTATAAAAATAATAGAAATTTAAATATAAAACGTAATATGATAATGGTTTTTAATAATTTTGGTCAATAATTTAACTGACTTTTTGGTATTAGGCGCCTAGTACTTGTTTTCATTGAGTGCAGCCAAGCGTCACTAATTAGGGTCGGGTGGGCGGAAGACCCTAGCCTTTTCTTGGTTCAGAGTTACTGTAGGTTGTCCGCAAGACATTTTTCTCCCATACAAAATGGGTCACTTTTAGGACTATACATTTTCTATTTTTTAACAAACCTAAATGAGAGAAAATATAAATTTTATATTTTTTTGGAATATTGGAATGTTTGGGTTTCAAATTGGAACATCTGTCATGAGCCCACGTTAACTATGTAGTTCTTTCATACTAAGGGATGGCTCCTACAAAAAATGTTCTCCCATCTAACTTGGGGAATTTTTAGTTCTTCGTATGTTTTACAAACAAAATAAATTAAGCTTTCCAAACAGTTGATCTTGAAAAAAATTTAATACTAACACACGAATCCCTTCAGACGATTTCTTCAAATCCGCTAGTCACCGATAATATTATTATTACTGTTACTTCTTTCCCCCTCTCTCCGGTACACCGAAATTGCGCCTTGGTGCCCAAAAGGGTTCGCTGATCCCCTACCGAAATTGCACCTCGGGCCCAGCAGGTACCTGATACCCAGCGTCCGGCCAAATGGAATGTCACTCATGTCGCCTTTCTATACCCCACGCGCGATAACTTTTCACTTGGGACTTGCACAGTTTGGCAACGCTGCGGGGCGGCTCGCTACCCCATCCCACTTATCAAATGTATCCGGTTGAACGATGACTCACAACTAGGCACCTAGTAAAAATTACACTTTTTCTTCAAAACTTAATGAAAAGTTCATTATGACTATGCATCTTAAAGATAATTTTCTAACAAGAAATAATATATAAAAATATTTGTAATCAGACAACTAATAGTATTGGAAATAGGGTAAATTAAATATATTGTGATCGTTTTGCGGAAAAATTAACATTTAAATATAAAACAAATACTATTAAAAAAATAAATAATTCAAAATAATATAAACTTTCAAAAATTTAGTTTTTAACCTGCTGACATTAAATATCTTATTGTAAAAAGTAAAAGTCAGAGTTCTGTTGCTTCAGAAATGTTCATGTTGGGAGGGTCGTAGTAGATTGATATTATTGGAAGAACAGTGTTTGTATATTTTTTTGGATTGTATCCCGGGAATTATCCCCCTCCCCCTACAATCATTTCCGCCCGACAACCAGTTTACCACCAAGCTCCTGTGTATGTAGATGTGTAACTGTGTCTGTTGGTCAGTTCGCGTTGTATGTAACTGTGCTTGTGACTTGCGATAGTGGCCGACGTTTTTAGTAATGTCGGGCAGTCAAGGAAAAGCACTCAATAGTCAGGCTAGGACGATCGTTCTCAGTGTCGTGCGGTATTTCCAACAGGAGAAAACAAACAATGGGCCGTTAAGAAATATAAATCAAGTTTTAAAACGGGTTGCGGAAGCTTGTAATATAAGTGAACGAACAGTTGTAAATATTCGAAACCAGGAGAAAACAACTGAGAAAAAGGATGACGGGAGTCCTGTATTAACAACACCAGGTAAAAAAAGAAATAAACAAAAACCAATCACTGATATTGATAATTTTGACAGCGGTGCCATAAGGCGTCATGTATACTCCTACTACAGTAGAAAAGAAGTTCCAACTGTTCCTAAACTGTTAAAAAGTATGAATGAATGTGGAATTTTTAGGGGAAAACATACCTCCCTTCGTAAAATTTTAAGAAAAATTGGATTTAAGTACAAGAAAATAAACAAACGTAAGGTACTACTCGAGAAACCTGACGTGGCACTGGCAAGGTATCGTTTTTTAAGGGCTTCCAAACATATTGACTGGAAAAAAAACTGTATTTTTGGACGAGACATGGATTAATAAAAACACTACGAAAACTACAGGTTGGACTGATGAAACTGTAGAAGGTAGTCTGGGGGCACCAATTGGGAAAGGGAGCAGAATTATTGTTTGCCATGCTGGATCATCAAAAGGATGGATTAAGTCTGAACCACTTATATTCGGTTCAAAAAAGACTAACGACTACCATGAAGAGATGAACTCCAAAACTTTTGAAAAATGGTTTCAAGACTCTCTGCTTCCTAACATTGAAAGTGGAAGCACAGTAGTAATGGACAATGCGCCTTACCACTCTAGAATTTTAGATAAAGCTCCAACAATGAAAAATTAAAAAAGTGATATAATTGAGTGGTTAAAGAACAAAGGAGTGCCTTTTAACCCTACATTAATTAAACTCGAACTTATGGAACTGGTTAAAAGGGCTAAACCTCCGCGCCCTCAGTATGTCTTAGATAAAATGGCGGAACATTTGGGACATAGGATACTAAGACTTCCCCCGTACCATTGCGAGTACAACCCAATAGAAATGGTGTGGTCTTGGCTTAAAGATTATGTAAAGGAGCGAAATGTGACTTTTAAAATTAGCGATGTTGAAACATTATTCCGGGAAGCAATCAAAAGGTTTACACCAGAAATGTGGGCGAGATACGTCTTACATACTGAAAAATTAGTAAATAATGCCTGGGAAGCAGAAGGTCTGCATCACGAGGACGTGGAACAATTTATAATTTGTCTGGGTGGGGATGATGATGACACTGATAGTGACTGTGACAGTGATAGTGGCAGCGAGGATGAAGATGTTGATGGTGATCTCCAAGAGTACGAGTTTCTTCCGGGTGTGTTTGATGACCTGGGTGTTTCGCCATTAGATTAACAAGTTGTTAAATTAACAATTCCAGGTAATAATGGGGTCTTTTCTGTTATATCCCCGCATTTACAAACTATTTTCTATAGCATGAGGATTAATCGGGATAGAACTACAAATGTGAAATATAAAATTTACTCACCATTTAAACGTATAATTGTTGGGAAAAAATAATACAAAATTTTTAAACATGAGCAACTTTAATATTCGACTCTAGGCTAACCTACCTATGGCAACAGAAGTGCAAAAATAATAATTAAAAAAATACCTAAAAGGTTCTAACCTAACCTATTTAGTCACAGTATGGTTTACCTGTATTCAACATTTAACAGTAAAATGTAAAACAACGTCGTTGCCTGCAAAAATATTAGGCCAGAGTCGAATAGTAAAGATACGCGTTTGCGAGAACCCTTATCTAATATCAACAAAAACAGGAAACTTCCTTCCTTATATGTTATGGAGAGTTATAAATAGTTATTTGGACATTCCCGATTAATCCCCATTCTATAGAAAATAGTTTGAGAATAGAAAATAGTTTTATAAAATAGTTTGTAAATGCGGGGATATAACAGAAAAGGCCCTAATAATGTTTTAACTATTATAATTATTATACATCTATAAACAATACTTATAATTGTCCAATTTTAATAAATTTTAGATATTTATTATCAGCAAAGTATGACCCAACATGTTATGATAAGAAATATTGAAAAATGTATCAGAAGAAAAAAATAATAATTTGCAATTTCGAAAGAGCCTTCTCAGGAAGTGCACCTGTAAGTCAGCGCGGTAAGACACATCCGCTCGTCTCAACAGTGCGACGTTGCCGATACCATTTTCACATTAAACTCCAAAAATCCCAAGTGCAAAGTTATAGCGCGTGTAGTGTAGGTAACAATGAATTAGTACTTCCGAATCGTACTTTCTACCCATTATTCCAGGAGACCAATGAGGACAATGAACTGGTAATTCCAAGGCGTACATTTCCCCAAAAAATGTCTCACTCAGTTGCTTTTAGATTTCATATCTAATCTTATTAAGGGTCTTCTATACCTTGCGTAAAACAGCAAAAATATGCACTTCGTACTAACGTGTTTCGGACACCGTTTTTCAACCTAAAAAGTTGTGAAACATCTTAAATCGTTCTTAAAGGCTTTGTGCTTTTGTCTTATATCTCATAATTGAAAGAAATCGACGGCAACTCCTTTTAATCAACAGTTTAACTGAGTAAAAATCGATTACTTTTGACGCATTTTTTGGGAGTTTTAAAAGCAATAATTTAAATATTTTGAGCTAACACGTAAAAAATATAAAGCCTTCTTTATAACTGAAAGTAGTTTCCCAGATTATTAATTTCTAAATAGAATCCGAAACACGGTATTACGAATGCATGTTTCAACGATTTTGCGACTTTAGTCAGACCTTTCGTATTGAAATCATACGGTACACTCGGGAGTTTTCTTCAAGGTAAAGAAGAACCTTAAACGAGCAATTCTTGTAAGTTTGTAGACTATATAAATTTATTTCGGGGATCTCGCTAACGGCTCTAACGATTTATATGAAAATTTGCGTATAGGGCTTTTTTGACCTCAGGGATCGAATGCGCTAGGTTTAGGTTACATGCCTGCAAAAATGCGCTAAAAGTAGCTCTTTTGCCTATGTAAACTCTGAACTTCTTTTATGCACCACCTTTGAAGTCACGATGGTCCACCTTCGCACGCCAATCCCCGTATTGGGAGTATTTTCAATACAAAATGCATTGCGTGCTTCGCACGCCAATACCCGTATCGGGAGTGTTTTCAATACACAATGCATTGCGTGATTCGCACGTCAACCCCCGTATTAAGAGAATTTTCAATACACCGAGCATTGCGTGCTTCGCACGCCAACACGCATATTGGGAGTATTTTCAATACACGATGCATTGCGTGCTTCGCACGCCTATCCCCGTATTGGGAGAATTTTCAATACACAATACATTGGGTGCTTCGCACGCCAACCCTAGTATTGGGAGTGTTTTCAATTCACGATGTATTGCGTGCTTCGCACGCCAATCCCCGTATTGGGAGGATTTTCAATACACAGAGCATTGCGTGCTTCGCACGCCAAACAGCGTATTGGGAGTATTTTCAGTACACAGTCCATTGCGTGCTTCTCACGCCAATACCCGTATCGGGAGTGTTTTAAATACACAATGAATTGCGTGATTCGCACGTCAACCCCCGTATTAAAAGAATTTTCATGCCACCGAGCATTGCGTGCTTCGCACGCCAACCCTCGTATTGGGAATGTTTTCAATGCACAATGTATTGCGTGCTTCGCACGCCTATCTCCGTGTTGGGAGTGTTTTCAATTCACGATGTATTGCGTGCTTCGCACGCCAATCCCCGTATTGGGAGAATTTTCAATACACAGAGCATTGCGCGCTTCGCACTCCAATTTTCAGCCTATGTGCTATGGACGCACATATGCGTCCGCTTTAAAATATTAGTGATTATTACGTAGAAAGGTTCGAAAATAAAAATAAAGTAAATTCTATTCATTTAAACTATAAATGTAAAAAATGAAAGGTCGGCTCCTAGCATAGGAAATACGAAACTTGCGAAGCAGTGAACGTGTTAACAATAAGCTTTACACAAACAATGAATACAACAAGTTTGTAAACTAACAGACTACATAATATAAACAATGTTTCACTTACTGCACGACGTAGGCCAACAAACTTTCAGCACAGAATTGCACAGTGTCCTAGTTCTGTACGGAGCATGAAGTGGAACTAACTCACGAAACTGATTTCAGTATTAAGTTCATACTTTCCGAAATCTACAGGTAGGCCACAGTCACTCCACAAACACCGAAACAGCTAGCACAACTAACAGTGGCGTCTGTATTGGACTGGAAGCGCAGACCGTTCTTCCAAGGATGTAAAGTTGTACTAGTTCTGCGCATGCGCTGGTTTGTTTAGTTGTCGGTTGCCATAGTGACAGACAACAGAAGGGATTTTCAAGGTGTTCTTTGTTGTGGTTGATTTGTGTTCTACCATGCTGCACTATGAATAGTGTGGGCGAACTCTGTGTCGTATTTGATTGTAATACCGTAAACATTTTATCAATATTATATTTTTTAACAGGCTTTATCTACCAGGTGTCTTAAAAGTCCCCCCCCCCTACTTTAACTTTTGTGTTTGTGAAAACAAACAAATTTCCTTTGGGGAACGAAACTAACTTAGCCCAAAGTATCTTTTGAAGCAATCGGAAATTTTGAGTGTCCCCTAAAAATGGGGGATTTTGGGGGCAACTCAGAATTTTTAAATGGGAAGTATGGTTATGTGATACCTCATTTTAAAGGTTTTTAGAAAAAATTTCAAGAGGCGAAAAATGTTTATTTCAAAGTGCTTGACCTAAAAAGTTGCTTTCAAATCGATTTCGTAAATTGTATTTTTTACAAAATTTTCTAAAATGTAGGAGTCGACTTAAAATGTACGAAATCGATTTGGAAGCAATATTTTAGGTCAAGCACTTTGAAATAAACATTTTTTGTCTCGTGAAATTTCTTCTAAAAACTCTTCCTTTTCGAGATATTAGCTACTTTATGTCGATTTATTTCAACACGTTTAGGGCCGAAATTTTGTTTTGGGTGGTCCGATTTTTATTTTCTTTATGTCATTTTCCTAGCCTTAAATAGATCTTTAAAATGAGCTATCACATGTCATTACTTCCCATTTAAACATTTTGAGTTGCCCCCAAAATCCCCCACTTTTAGGGGACACTCAAAATTTCCGATTGCTTCAAAAGATACTTTGGGTTAAGTTAGTATCGTTTTCCAAATGATATGTGTTTGTTTTAACAAACACAAAAGTTAAAAGGGGGGGGGGG
>JAGFPH010001769.1:193604-204935 GCA_018207615.1 Philaenus spumarius | reverse complement strand
TGCCTATAAGCAATATGTGTACCAAATTGCACGTTCCTAGGAGGTAAGGTTTTTGAGATATATAACAAACAATATTTATTGATTTAGGGGTTGTTACAACCCTTACAGGCCAAATATTTTAAAATCCATTCTTCGTGTGCCTCTAGTGCCTAAGAGCAATATTTCTACCAAATGTAAAGTCCCTAGGTGGTATGGTTTTTGAGAAACTGTGGTCAGTCAAAACTACCCCTAAACCCCCAAAACTACCCCTAAAAATTTGAATATTCAAATGAAATTTCTTTACTTTTCCTATTTACATCAAAAAGTATACACATGCCAAATTTCATCTCTCTAGTTTCATGGGAAGTGGGAGAATTATTGATGATGAGTTAGTGAGGGCTTTGCCTTTTATATATAGTCTATAAGATAAAACAACATATGTTTTTAGAAGGTTCCATTGGGGGTTGGCATGCGTAGCACGTAGGGGTCTCCCCTTGTCTGTTAATAAAATAATGCACATAATATGATCAACATACATGAGTAACAAAATGTAGGCATATAACGCATGATTATATTGTTTAATTTATTTGTTAACATATAACAGCTGATTTCGTGCATCAGCTGTAACTTTTACAAACATGTGAACCGTTTAAGGTTATGTTTACTACTTTTAGGTTAAGTTTTGTGCTGTTACTAAAGAAATAATAATGTACACCGATACATCTTACTAGCATTAAAACAACACAAAACCAAAGCTATAATGTACTTTAAGGTTATGTATATAAATTTGATCAAAACTATTGAGTTTGAAAATTTGTCTATATGTTTGTTCAACGCAAGTAAATTTGTTAAAGTAAATTTGTGTAGTTTTACTAAATAGTTATTTGCGTATCTAGGGTGCAAAGTTCAGTTTGTCTCAAGAGATAAAGTTAAAGATAATGACAGCAAATGTAGGCCTATATACAATATTGTAATATTTACTCTGTGTTGGTATAGGATGCCGGGTTGAACAAATCAATTATTACACATAACTTAACTATTATCCTTCATCCGGCTGTTTTGACAGTCACACCGTCCGATAGGGAAACGAAAGGGCTACAAAAAAGGTATCTTGACATTTGTTTTGTTAAAATTAACGGTTTTTTTTAGTAATTTAGATTTGAAATTTTCAAAAAGTTGCCATTTTGAAACGCATGAATGGATTTAATTTCTTATTTTTCTTGAGATATATCACTGTTAGGTCAAACTGCGTGCAAAGTTTAAACTCAATTATTTTGCACAAAAAACAAAATGGCGGATATCTGGAAAACGAAGAGTTTTCGGACCTATGTTTATATATTTTGTTTTCTTATGGGAAATTCTGTATACATAAATACAGGGTGTCCCCGAACTCTCTACTGACCTTTTCAGGTATTTCTCCTGAACCAAAGATAAAAAAAATATTATGTTAAAAATTTCCAAAACTCAACAGTTATCCGTACAGCCACCATTTTGTTTCTTTTTTACTTAACAATTTTTAATTTGAGAACGACTCTTTGTAATAAATTGAAATTTCGAACGCAACTTTATGACCCAAAGAACTAATTTACTTTTAACAATGTTTATTTAAAAAATGGCGGCTGTTTGAAAATTTCTAACCTAAATTACTCAAACACCGTACATTTTAACAAAAAATGTAAATATACTTTTTTGTAGCCCTTTTAATTCTCTATCGATGAAGGGGTATCCTCCATTTTGCGGTCAGTCCATTTACCGGTCAAGTGTGGGGGTGAGGAGGCTCTAGGGAGGGGAGGTTTTCCATTTTGCGGTCAGGTTTCGATTCCTAGAATACCTGACTATTTTGAATGAATAGGTTCCATGCACATTGTTTGCAGATGTCGAGTTTTATATCTTCACGAGGAGTTGTTGACGGAGCCACTTTTATATTAACAGACAGATTCTTCTTAAATTACAAATCATGTCTGATGATATTATAAATGGCCGTTTATTTCAACAAACTAGTCTATATACAAACAAGTAGGCTATATACACATCAGTATTCCGCCGGAATACTACCCCCCAAGCAGGTTCCTACAATTATACTGTTATCGGCAACATACTGTGACTAAACAGTTTAGGTTAGTCCTCTAGTTTTTTTTTATTCTAATTATATCGAAACTTGAGTGTGCGTGACTGGAAAACTACCCCCCCAAGCAGGTTCCTACAATTATACTGTTATCGGCAACATACTGTGACTAAACAGTTTAGGTTTGTCGTCTAGTTTTTTTTTTATTCTAATTATATCGAAACTTGAGTGTGCGTGACTGGAAAACTGCCATCGGCCTGGCTCACCGCTCTGAGTGATCAACCTGGCTCACATGTTCTCGGCATTTTAGAAATATGTGACCGCAAAATGGAAAACTATTTTTGACCCACCCCTCCAGATTTTTGGGTTGACCAGTAAATGGACGATTTTTTTTACCAATATTCTGGAAATAATAAAAACAATCTTCAAAAAATTTCCGCCGAACAGAAATTGGTAAATCGGGGCCTGCTTGAATAGTGTATGTACATTTGCTGTCATTTTATTTAACTTGGTTATTATCCTTCATCCGATTGTTTTGACAGTTACACCGTCCGATAGGGAAACACAAGGGCTACGAAAAAGGTGTCTCGACATGTTTTGTTAAAATGTACTGTTTATTGAGTAATTTAGGTTTGAAATTTTCAAACAGCCGCCATTTTGAAAATAAACATTGTAAAAAATAAATGTTTTCCGGGGCCATTAAGCTACGTACCAAATTTCAATTTATTACAAAGAGTCGTTCACAAATTAAAAATTTTTACGTGTAAAAACAAAATGGCGGCTGAACGGGAAACTGTCGAGTTTTGGAAATTTTTAACGTATTTTTTTGTTTGTTCTTTGGTTCGGGAATAATACCTGAAAAGGTAGAGAGTTCGGGGACACCCTGTATATACACTTTTTAATGACACCCCGAAACGTGTTCTGGGAACCGCGATCGGTGCTCATTCTCCACTCCCCTACCTTAGGTCTCGCTGTAAGAGTCGCTGAAGCAGCTCATTTTTCCCGTGAAAATTCGCTAACAATGCTAGTAATCGGAGACAATAAACGTGTCGGAAATTGTGAAGGCGTTTATCGAAACCACCAACAGCTCAAACACGCGGGAATAATTCGTCCGTCTTACAACACAACACAAGGGTTAAATCAACATACCTGGTTAAGACTGTCCATCTCCATTCTGCGGCATGTACGGTACAACAAACTTCTACTTCTGTCGGTCACACGATATAATTATTTAAAACGCCTGTTTTTACTCGACATTCAGCCTGTAATCTCCACAACTAAAGCAATCGATACGTCCCCACAGCATTCACTGTCCCTCAGTTACCATGACGACGAAATAACAAACCCCTGTACCAAGTGACTAACCTACGAGTCAAGTACGGGAGGACACTGAGATAAGCAATAATTCGACCACGCAGCTGAACCGCTGACGTGAGTTGAGCAAATTTCCAAAATTAAGCTTATAGGCGTATGTTTTAGGGTTTCGACCAACAATTTGGGACATAGGGCTATTCACGATGGTGCTGAATAGCTGCAAAATGCTTCGCACGCCATTCCGCATATTGGGCTTATCTTCAATACACAATGCATTGCGTGCTTCGCACGCCATTCCGACTATTGGGAGTACCTTCAACACACAAAACATTGCGTGCTTCGCACGCCAGCCCCCTTATTGGGAGTATCTTCAATAAACAATGCATTGCGTGCTTCGCACGCTAACCCCACGTTGATATCCACCAAATGGCTTTGAACCGGGTACTTCTATGGTATTTTACATTTCGATCGAATTCGGGGGAACCGAGCGAGCGGTAAGGTCGCTAAAAAACCAAAATGTGCAGAATAACCTCCTGCATTTATATTTGTAGAAAAAACTCTAAAAACATTTCATTCTAGTAGTAACAATCCCAAAAAATAGTTACTTCCGGTCAAAAAACGCGCTTCCGGATGTTGGATTCTTTTGGCTAACGAACTCGTCCGAGCGACGGAGACAACCAACACGTGTACCAAATTTGGACCAAATCGGACTTAAAATGCGGCCGCTAGAGTGCGAACACATATATACATATATTTACATGATTTTTAATGACACCCAAAAACGTGTTCTGGGGACCATGATCGATGCTCATTTGCTACTCCCGACCTTGGGTCTTAAGGGCCACTGCAAAAGCTCATTTTTCCTATGGAAATTCGCTAATAATTGGTTTGACTGTACAAGCTGTTTCGGAAGGAATCCGATCCATTTTAAAAACGGATTCGTGTCGTCAAAATAATGAACAACATTTATTTAGGTGAGGAAACTCTTCGTTAGAGATTACAACTCCTGGAATTTGTAAACGTAAATTCTACTTCGAAGGATAAATTACTTACTTCGTTCTGTGCGTGCAACCAGAGACAGTTCCCCGACAACACCATTCAGCCGCCCCGGGCAGAGAATTGTTCCTTAAAATTGACGAAATACAGGCTGTCTGTTTATGGCTTGTCTCGTAGCAGTTTCTTGAGCTTAGAGCGAAGTGGGTTCGGCTCTGTACAATCAAATAACTCGCTAACACGACCCTCAATAAAACGACCCTCAATAACACGACCCTCAATAACACGACCCTCAATAACACGACTTCTTCGATAACAAGTGCACTTTTTTATACTCCTGAGATTTCCATAACACTTAATGTTAACCCTACAAGCTATAGACAACACTGTAGTGTCGTCTCAGCGAGCCGAGACAGCGCTTTTGTAACGTCCGATTGTATCGAATATTTCACAAACTGAAAATCATCTAATCTCAATAAAACAATAATTCGACCACGCAGCTGAGCGGCTGACGTGAGTTGAGCAAATTTCCAAAATTAAGGGTCTTCTATACCTTGCGTAAAACAGCAAAAATATGCACTCCGTACTACCCTGTTTCGGACGCCGTTTTTCAACCTAAAAAGTTGTGAAACATTTTTAATTGTTCTTAAAGGCAATGTGCTTTTGTCTTATATCTCATAATTGAAAGAAATTAACGGCAACTCCTTTTAATCAAGGGTTTAACTGAGTAAAAATTGATCATTTTTAATGAATTTTTTTAGAGTTTTGAGCAATAATTTCAATATTTTAAGCTAACACGTAAAAAATAAACGGTACCAGGAACTGGCACATACTTTCTCACAAACATATTTAAATTATTAAACGTCACGGTGACTTGTAGGGTGGGGTAGGAGAGGTGATTTTGTATTAAAGTTGTTTTCCCATAAAAATCCATAAAATAACGGAAAAACCAACTTTTCTCAAAAACGGCTCAAACGATTTTGATTAAAATTTTACAGTTTATAGTACTATAGGTCCCTAATAAACTATAAAATTTTAATCAAAATCGTTAGAGCCGTTTTTGAGAAAAGTAGATTTTTCCGTTATTTTAAGGGTTTTTATGGGAAAATTACCCTTAAAAATACAAAATTCACAAAAATGAAAAAACGCCTGGAGATACCGTGGATTAGTACCTCCATACCAAATTTCATCAAAATCGGACGACTGATTTAGGCTCTACGTCTGATAACATTCACATAGACACACAGACACACAGACACACACACAGACATCACTCCGAAAACCACTTTTTTAGGTTCAGGGGGACCCAAAACGGATATTTCCACCTAAAACTCAAACTCGAAAATTTTGACGAATACAATACTTTCTCCATATACTATAGTATAGGGGGAGAAAGTAATATCAAGCCTTCTTTATAACTTAAAGTAGTTTCCCATGATCGGTGCTCATTTGCTACTACCGACCTTCGGTCGTACCATAAGGGCCACTGCAATAGCTCATTTTTCCTATGGAAATTCGCTAAAAACCGTTGGAGAGAAAATGATTTATACTTTAATTTTTGTATTTACAAATTTGTTCTAAAACGTATCTTTATATATAATACGTGAAGCCGTTTTTTTGTAAACACAACTCCTCCCTTATTTCTTGACCAATTTTAATGCTTGAGGTTTCAAAAAATTCGTCTCATTTCGTAGTTTTGCAATAAGGTTTTAGATGTCAAAAATTCTAATCCTTAATGGCGTGAGCTAATCTCAAAGGTCGGGTTTTCCCCATAAGATTAACATGGAAAATATTTAAAAACCATTTCTATACAAAACAGCTGTTTATAATAAGAAACAAATTAATCCAGCTGATTTCGTGGATGTAAATAACGATGATTACAGTATTCAGAAGGTTATAAAAACATTTTAATACAAAACAGCTGTTTATAATAAGAAACTAACTAATACAGCTGCTTTGTGGAAGTAAATATTGATTTTTATAAGGGAGGAAATGAATTATTTATTCAAATTATAAAATTTACGAACTAATTTGTTTTGAACATTTAACATTATTTACCATCTTAGTTTTGAGGTTATTATTTATAACTTTTTTGTTAGGTTTTTGATTAAGTGTAGACCTGAGCCTTACTGGTTCTTTTAACCTTTATTATTACTGCTGTCATAAAATATAAGAAATAATTTGATTTGAACATTTAACATTATTTACCATCTTAGTTTTGAGGTTATTATTAATCCTACACTTTTATTATAAATAAAACATAACATATGTTTTTAGAAGGTCGCACCGGGGGTTGGCGTGCGGAGCACGCAGGGGTCTCCCCTAGTATTTATATGATAAATGTACATGAATAATTAATTACGGATACCTGTTACGGCGTGGGATATGCAAAATACTAACGCAGCTGTTTCTCAACTACTTAACATCCGAATTGAAGGCTGAATATATACAGAGTGTCCTGCGACCATATGAACACACTTTGTCACGTTATTCAGCATGTCAAAAGAAACAAAAAATGTAATATAACATGTGTCCTATCTTATTCCGTTTTCGGTCTGTCTGTCTGTATGTGTTTTTTACGAAATACTTAATATTTTTAGAATTAGAAAAGATATTGATTTTAAACTTTGTACACCTATTTGTTGCGTAACCTTTTATCACTGTACGAAAAATTAGAACAATATTTTTAATATTTTCAAAATGGCGGCCGTTTATAATTTTTGAAGTAAAATATCTCAAAAACCGCTGACTTTACAAAAAAATTACAAGAGACAAAAACGTTTACTTTTTTAATGACAAATTCAATGGTTTTTTAATTTTTTCTGTAGCTTAAAGGACAACAGAGATATTGACAAAAAAAGGAAAAATGTATTTCTTGGTAGTTGTCAACAATACTCAGAATTACTCTAGAAACAAAATATTTTAAAGTTATTTTGAGCTAAAATAATAAGATATTTGCATAACGTTCCGAGCACTTTCTGAGCTAATTCCACTAGCAAAAATAACGAAAAAAGTTAATTAATTCATAGGTCTGGAAAAGTTTCGTTAGAGAGTTACAGCTAGCGAAAGATTTCACCAGTGTTTCAGATTACTCACAGAAACGAATCCCTATTGAAATATGTAGGGCGTTAATTAAGGTGTAAAATTTAAATCAATTTAATTTAATTTATGTAAAATGAGCATATAAATTTAATAAAATAAGTCCCAGTGCTGTAACTGCCGTAATTGTTAATACAGGGTGTCTTGCAACCATATGAACAAACTTTATCACGTTATTCACCATGTGAATATTATTAATATTAAATAATTAATAAACTACAAATTTTATCAAAAAAAGTTAAGACACAAAACAGTTAGACAATTTTAAGACAAATAACATGATGAATAATTTATTCTTATTGGCTGAAGGATAACTAAGAAAATTACAAACAATTTAATTAATAATATCAATTATAGTAACAATTAAATAATAACTTATGAACAAATTAACCTCAAATGCAATGTATTGCACTTTGGTTTTAAAATAGGCTTACCAAACTAATAATGTTTAGCATTATTTCAATAATTTTACACCTTAATTAACGCCCTACATACTTCAATAGGGATTCGTTTCTGTGAGTAATCTGAAACACGGGTGAAATCTTTCGCTAGCTGTAACTCTCTAACGAAGCATTTCCAGACCTATGAATAAATTAACTTTTTTCGTTATTTTTGCTAGTGGAATTAGCTCAGAAAGTGCTCGGAACGTTATGCAAATATCTTATTATTTTAGCTCAAAATAATTTAAAATATTTTGTTCTAGAGTAATTCTGGGTATTGTTGACAACTACCAAGAAATACATTTTTCCTTTTTTTTCAATATCTCTGTTGTCCTTTGAGCTACAAAAAAAAATTAAAAAACCATTGAGTTTGTCATTAAAAAAGTAAACTTTTTTGTCTCTTGTAATTTTTTTGTAAAGTTAGCGGTTTTTGAGATATTTGACTTTTAAAATTATAAACGGCCGCCATTTTGAAAATATTTAAAATATTGTTCTAATTTTGCGTACAGTGATAAAAGGTTACACAAAAAATAGGTGTACAAAGTTTGAGCTCAATATCTTTTCTACTTCTAAAAATATTAAGTATTTTGTAAAAAACACATACAGACAGACAGACCGAAAACGGAATGAGATAGGACACATGTTATATTACATTTTTTGTTTTTTTTGACATGCTGAATAACGTGACAAAGTTTGTTCATATGGTCGCAGGACACCCTGTATAATGATTTTTACATTGTACTGATTAAAACGACTGCTTGAATGTTTTTTAGTGTTTTCAATACAATGCGAATAGTTCTTCTAAACTTGTTAGCGAATTTTCATAAGAAAAATGTGCTATTGCAGTGGCCCTTATGGTGAGACCCAAGGTCGGGAGTAGCAAATGAGCACCGATCATGGTCCCCAGAACACTTTTTGGGGTGTCATTAAAATTCATATATATATGTGTTCGCACTCTAGCGGCCGCATTTTCAGTCCGATTTGGTTCAAATTTGGTACACGTGTTGGTTGTCTATGTGGCTCGGACGAGTTCGTTAGCCAAAAAAATCCAACAACCGGAAGCACGTTTTTTGACCGGAAGTAAATATTTTTTTATATTTTTACTACGAGAATGAAATTTTTTAAAGTTTTTTCTAAAAATAAAAATGTAGCATGTTATTCTGCACATTTTGTTTTTTTACGCGACCTTATATCTCGCTTAGTTCCCACAAAAACGAGCAAAACGTAAAATACCATAAAAGTAATCGGTTCGAAGCCAAGTGGTGCAAACTCGCGAGGCCACTAGGAGGAAAAAAATTCTACTAATATATTGCGTACCCACAGACAGCTGTTCAACGCCTTCGTGAGTAGACCTATTTCCCAAATTGTTGGTTGAAACCCTAAAACATAGGCATATAAACTTAATTTTGGAAATTTGCTCAACTCACGTCAGCGGTCCAGCTGCGTGGTCGAATTATTTGTAAGTTGCAGTAGTTACAGGTAACAATACGTTAAATGTAAATAATTTAACAACTGATACTTAATTACAACAAGATCTATACAAACATGAGCTCTCATAACTATGGGAACCCAGGAAAGGAAAATATGTATATTATTAATTATAGTGAGGTATTTTTCTTTAAAGAGATTAGCACTAAAATTTGTTTTAAATGTTATGTGCCGTTTGATTTTACATATATACTTTGAAGATACTCCTAATACGGGGGTTGGCGTCCGAAGCACGCAATGCATTATCTATTGAAAATCCTCCCAATATAGGGGTTGGCGTGCAATACACTGTGTGTCGGCCGCTTCTCATAGTGTTCAGTGTCAAGCTCACATGTGCGTCCTTAGCAGTGAACGTGTCAACTGTTAATCCCCTTACCTCGGCTTAGCCCCCCCCCCCCTAGAAAATATCATATGGGCGCCCATGTAGCATACAAATCTCCGTCTATTTAATTTCTGACTCGCCAGGACTCCTCTCGTTAAATTACATTATTGCATTTTTTAAGCTCTTAATATTTGATGAACAAAAAATTACTGTGATTCCATAAAGGTTGCATGATGTTCGATATTTCCCAACCTATCGAAACTCACAAAGTCTAATTGCGTGTTTGATATCAAAAACTGGAGAAGTTAAAATTTAAGTTTTTTCAGGAAACAAGAATAACTCTCTAGCATAGTCTGTGTTGATCTAATCAATACATATTTTTAATGTACATTATTTTATTGCTTACTTAAAAGTGTTAATATTACTTTTTTTAATTTCAATAAACCAAATAAAATTTAAACCGATGAACTTGTCCAGTTTTGGTGAATAAATTTGGACTAACAGATTTTTGATAAAAGAAAGTATTATGTTTTTATTGTGATACACTTATAAAGAAAAACTATAGCCAATTGCAAGATACAACAAAGTAATAATACAGTACTAAATAGTTATAAACAATAACAATCTGTATACAAATACACTAGCGCTGATTGTGGCACTTTCATGTACTTGGTGAGTTTTCTAGCAATAACAAGACAAGTCCATGGATTTGTTCGGATGGACTTATTCGGTTTTTGCAGAAACCGTGTATTTTCAACCTTCATTTTGTATGTGACTCGTCCCCTTTTAGAAGAATATGTTATATCTACATATACCCCTGATTATAATAAACAATATAGCCTAGTGAAATAATATCAATTTATGTTTTTTTTTTTTGACTTGTCCGGTTTTTTTTATCAACCCCTCAATTACAAGTAATACAGGTACAGTACTTTCACAACATTATTTGTAAAGAATATACCTACGAATTAGGCCTACATATTTAACGAAATAAAAATAACCGCACAAACTTAGTTTTTCAAAACCGATGAAATGCTTAACAGGAAAGAACTGGTTTTGATTTATATCCGAAGCTCGTACATTAACTTCTATGAGTAGCCATTCAAGGATTTATTGGAGAATACATGCAATAAAAGGTTATGAAATAAAATATTCATTGTACATGACTGTTGTCATGCTTTGGTGTCGTGGCAATATTCCATTACAAAACATGAAGCCAACAGTCAACATGACATTGCAACCATATTCGAATGCATACTTTAATTATGAATTGATGCGACTAAATAGATAAGAAACTACATTACAATATGTTTTAAAATTTCCAACTAATTTCAGATATTTTTGAGATTTATTAATCTTTTAATTTATTTAGATAAATCGCACAATTTTTGTGTTCACGAGGGAACAGAAACCAGCAGCGTACCTATTACAAGGTAAGCATTAACTAAATTTTCTAAATTTATTTTTATTCATAATAATTAAAACTTAACATTTAATTGTAACATAAAAATAACCCTTTGCGAGGGCCATGTCCTGTGTACGAAGGAATAACTTTTAACCAGTAAAATTGATCCGAAAAGTTACAACAACAAAAAAACAACAACGAATATATACAGGCTGATTTTTTTAAA
>JAGFPH010001769.1:178707-193504 GCA_018207615.1 Philaenus spumarius | reverse complement strand
ACTATAACGGACATAAAACACTAAATAAAGAGCCATATATTAATTAAAAAATTAAATATTAATTAATGAGCATAGTTTAGTGAATGCATTGAAAAATGGTCGACTCCAGTGACTGGTAAATCAACAACATGACCCAACGCCAAATGCGCTGTTAAACTTTGTTTTGAGTTTGTAAACTCTTATAACAATAATTTAGGTTACGTACCATACAGTCTTTTTGTCAGTTCCTTTTGTTTTCGAAGATGGATTTACTAGTTTCAACCTTGCATCCAGGTCATCTTCAAATCCATAAAGGTGAATCCGTTGACATGAACTTCGTTGTAACAACACATATACACGGACACATAACACAACAATTACTATTTAAAACATTTAGAAACTTTAACCGACGCGTACGGTAACATGTCCCTTAATAAGTGTTCACTACGGTTGAAGGGCTGGTAGGATTATCTTGTCTGTACTATGTTCCTCGTTCCTTCGTTCGATGGTGCTGAATTTGTCAAGGATTTAAAAATGGGTGTGAACTAAATTTCAATTTTTCATTCAAACCACTTTCGGGAGCAAACGATTTGAAAATCTCAAACTCCTCCAATGTGCCCACTTTTCGGCTTTTTTGGCAAAAGTGTAGGATTTCCATGTTTAATTCCGGACTATGACCTGGTTGAAACTAGTAATCCATCTTCAAAAACAAAAGGAACTGACAAAAAGACTGTAAGATACATAACCTAAATTATTGTTAAACATTCAGTTCCGGTGGCTAAAATTCCAAAAATGAATAAACTTTTATAACTTAAGTGCCATGATTCGTGTTGTAAGTTGTGTGAATGTGTTTTTCACTTATTGTATGACGTGCTCACATGTGAGTAAATCTTTTTAACAAACCCTGTAACGAATCCTAAACCTTTACATTTCTAATAAAAGTAAACAAATGTATAGTTCCAGTAAAGGGTCTTGATTTAAATGGATTTAATATTGACTTAAGAAGATAAGATGAGACCTTACTAATAATCAATAGTTAGTAGGGGTAAGTGTAGTGGGAGAAGGCCACTATGTTAAGCAGTGGTCAGTCTTTCCCAGACTGCCAACCCACAAGGTTCTTCCTTCCCTTCAGGTACGGGACATCCTGAGATCCCTCTGAAACTCACTCTATTGCCCTCAGGTGCGGGAGCGTGTTGAGCTCTCTCTGAGTCCTCTCTTTTCTCTTCAAGTACGGGAGCATGTTGAGCTCAATCTGAGCCCTCACTCTATCCCCCTCAGGTACGGGAGCGTGTTGAGCTCTCTCTGAGTCCTCACTCTTCTCCTCAGGTAAGGGAGCACGTTGAGCTCTCTCTGAGTCCTCACTTTTCTCCTCAGGTACGGGAGCATGTTGAGCTCAATCTGAGTCCTCACTCTGGAGCGTTCTGAGCTCCCTCTGAGTCCTCACTCTATCTCCCTCAGGTACGGGAGTGTGTTGAGCTCTCTCTGAGTCCTCACTCTTCTCCTCAGATACGGGAGCATGCTGGGCTCCCTCTGAGTCCTCACTCTATCCCCCTCAGGTACGGGAGCGTGTTGAGCTCCCTCTGAGTAATCACTCTTCTCCTCAGATACGGGAGCATGCTGGGCTCCCTCTTAGTCCTCACTCTATCCCCCTCAGGTACAGGAGTATGTTGAGTTCCCTCTGAGTCCTCACTCTTCTCCTCAGGTACAGGAGCGTGCTGAGCTCCCTCTGAGTCCTCACTCTTCTCCTCAGGTACAGGAGCATGCTGGGCTCCCTCTGAGTCCTCACTCTTCTCCTTAGGTACGGGAGCGTGCTGAGCTCCCTCTGAGTCCTCACTCTTCTCCTCAGGTACAGGAGCCTGTTGAGCTCCCTCTGAGTCCTCACTCTATCCCCCTCAGGTACGGGTGGGTGCTGAGCTCCCTCTGAGTCCTCACCTTCCCCATAAATTCCCCAAAGGACCGCCTCCAAATCAGTCTGCGAATGCTGATTTAATCATAACAACTACCAGAGGCAATAAAAAATAATTTGTAACCAACAGGTGTGTCTTTTTGTCGCCCGAAACCTGGGATATTTCTCCGACCATACAGCATCTTGGGCACATTTGCTTCGCAGGAAGTAAGCGTTACAAACCTGAAAATGTGAACGTGATCCTGAAACGTGCGGGCAAAAAGTTGCAAGACGGATATCAAGGTATAAATTATTATAAATATACTTTAATTTAGTTTTTAACCTGTAGGATGTTTTGCTGTGCACATCTAATTTGGCCTCCAAACTTTATGAGCTCTTGTGAGTTAAACAAGGGGCCAATCATTGTGTACTGGGATTGTGTACGAGAATTATTCTTTACCTCCATGCTCTCCTTGGATAATATTTGAATTGGACTAGTCAACAAATAAAATCCGCGATGCTTTAGAGTTCATTAGGTGAGAGTGAATCAGGAAGGGCATGTTGCTTCAAATGAGCATACATTTTTATTTAGGCCAGTTTCATTCATTGCAGCCCTTTATCTACTCAGGACCAGATCTTGACAATGAGTGGTGCATGAGTAAAAAAATTTGCTTTGATTTTGATGTGAAAAAAACTGTGATTCCAGCCATTAGGAATACTATTCAATGGTTTACTTTCAAACGATAAGAAAGCTGTGTGCAACCAATAATGAGCAATCGTTGAGAAGGAGTGTAAGTAAGGTTGTTGGCCGAATCAAGTGATACGCAAAAACTTGAGCAAAATCTATGCAACACAGAGTTCCAAGCGAGGAAACTTTCAAGAATTACAATTAAACCCAGTGGTATCTCCAGGGGTAGGGTACAGGGGTGCAATCTTCACCAGATTCCACGTCCAGAGGGGTGTAAAATTTAAAATTTGCTTACTGGCATTTTAATAATTAATAAAATAAAATTTTGCAGATTTTTTATAGATTGTTGACCATTTTATAAAATGAATAACTATGATAAACAGAAGTTGAGTTAAACGGTGGCTTTGACATGGTTTTAAGTTGATATATTGAAAGTGCTTATAATAATAATAATTTTTCTCTACAATAAACTATTATTGCCATATTTATTAAAATATCACACGAGAACACAATGTAGGTATCATCTTTTAAATCCTTAATGTTTGTGCTTAACTTTGATAATACACATTTTAAGCAACTGTGTTTGATTGCTTAATATATATTTCTTCATTTTTAACAAATTAATAAAACCTGCCTTGTCCTAAATACACAAGAATAACATTTAAAAAAAGACAGAGTATATCTATCTATTTGATCAAATTTAATATAGAAGGTAAAATTGACAACACTCGTCTTGCATGTTGTGGAAGAGGTGCCAACAAAACAATTGCTGTAAAATAAAATCATAGTATTTAAATAAAATTACCACCATAAGGTTAGTTGAATATACAGTATTTGAATTAATATTACTCGAAGTTTTAACACTACGTTGTAAAATGATTGACTTACTTGTAGGCCTACCTATTAATTCGATTGCCATACTGAGCCTTTTCCAGATTAACTTAGTCACTTGATTTGTAAATTTATCACAAAAACAAACTTAAAGAACTATTGTATAACGGTGTACATGTCTGTAACAAAACACTAAATTTTCCCTTTTTGGTAGGCTTAACAAAAAATAAAAATATTAATGAAAAAATATATCTGTATAATTTCAAAGCATCGTTACACTTGATTACATTACGCGCTAAAATATGATTCAATTGAATTATTGTATTACTACGCTTGATGCCACAGCCTGTTTCTAATTATTTTTGTGAAGCAATACACATATTGGGTATACGGTGTACAGTATAACATAATTAATTATATATGAGTGTGTATAGAAAAACTGTAAAAAATACTCATTACATCAATCTAAAGATAAAATTTGTATCTTTGCACATAATAAACACGCTCTACTAATGATATAATTATATTACAAACATAGTTTCCATTCATTAAGCTTCACATACATCAAGTATTTAATATATAAATATGTACGATATATAATAATAAATTGCTAAAAAATATCATCATATGTATCAATACAATTAGGTAATTTTTGCGACATTAATATGTTTATTCACTATTTATGTACAGAATTTTTTAGGTTTAAAAACAACAAACCAATTTTATTATATTTTATCTCAGCCAATATTTTTAATTAAATGAAACTGCAGTAACCTTGGTGGTGATAGATAGATAAATCCCTAAACATTTTCCTACGTTTAGGCATACTATATAATTTTATATCTCATGTCTCATATATATTTTGTATGATTTTCATTTATTTGTATTTTAAATTGATAATTTCGTATTATTGGTGTTAGCTGTAAACGAAAATTCACTTTACACTTTTAATTGCAAATATGTTTAATTTATATGTATGCCAGCAATAATGCCAGTTACAGACGAAATACCAATGGCTGAGTTTTTCTCAGTATTTTGTCCTCCCTCAGATCACTAGATCAGTCCAAAACTACTGAAACCTTTGGTTGTAATTTTACAAAAGAAGTGTTGTATCCAGGTACTGTTAAAATTTTAACAATATTTTGAAACAAGAAATAATTTAGATTGATGTGTATTTATTTAACTGTATGTCCAGGTGCTGCTTTAACACATTTTAATGATTGATAAAAAGTTGGTTCTAGGCTATAAGGAAATTTAAGTAGGCCCCTATCATGACTTGTATAGCCTCTAGGCTATTTAAAGTGTTAATTCTAAAGGCTAATTTATTATTAACTAACTATACACTGAATCATAACTTTTTGGCATATTCATATCAAAATACCTAAACTATTTACAATAACGTTTTATACATTGGGGAGGACACTGTTAATTAAATAAGTCTTCTTTAATTATGATCTAGGCCTGGGCTTTACTTAGTGTTACTAAGTTTTTGAGCATTTTATTCAGTTTTTATTTACTGAGATTTAAATATTTATAAAATTTTGTAAATTTACTTTAGGTTACTCGACCTTTTTTCAGAAAGCAACCTAAAAGCACATTGTGCTATTGAATGTTGAACGCTTGTAAACATATACTGTGACTAGGGACTGTAATTTAGAATTTCAGGCTAGCCTATATATATATATTTTTAATGCAATATTGCCAGGTGGCATAATATAAACTTTGACCCATTAAGTTACAGTACATAGCCAATAGGCCTAGGCTACGCTCTCTAACCTACAATGATTTGAAACCTAAAAGTAGCCTAATAATCACAATCTGAACCTAAACTAACTTATCGATTCCAGTTTACAACATGTCACCTCACCATATTGCAACAGAGGTGCCAACACCTACAAAAAATAGCTTCGAAGTATTTACTTACAGTCTCAAGTCACAGTATTAACCCTTAAAGCGCTAAGCTAAAACATGGGCTACCGCTCATTTACAAAAAAAATAATATTTTCTCAATGTTCTTTTTAAATTTAGATTCTCAGGGTTAAATAGTACACATAAAAAATATCCAACTAATTTTAAACTTTAAAAAAACATTTTTTACAAATTAAAAAAGTAAAACCAAACTTTGCAAAATTTACAATAAGCCTCTTCAAAAACAAAATACATACAACAAGCAATACTTTTACTAGTCAAAAAATAAAATAATTACCGTACTAAATTCTTACATATAAAAAGAAAACTAAATAAATAATAATAAACATATCTTACAAAGAGATTGCACACAAGAATACATTTTATATAGGCTACAGAAATCGAAAAACATAAAGAAGGAATGTAGTAATTCTTGTTGCCTAAAAATAAAAATTTACTAAATTGATTGTTGTTTCATCAATATTACACATAAAAGTCACACTCATATTCATTTTCAGTAAAACTTTGGAATAAATATCATTAAACTCACAGTACAAATACAACAAACAGCTGAATGAAACAGTTTGCGTCTATAGGCGTAAGCCGCGCTCAGAACACAAGCGATAGTAGATTAATTTGCTTTGGCGACAGAACACAGAGCGATAAGAAGTCACAGACTCTGCTTATATTTTTTATTTGGTCTAAACATACTCAAAGAACATCAATCTGTACTCTATTTTAAGTTTCGTGAACTATGGGATCATGTAAGCATGTTTTTGTGCTTTTGCGTCTAAAGGCGTTAACCGCGTTTAGAGAATGGGTCATGCCGCGTATAAAGGCGCTAGCCGCCCATTAAGGGTTAAGTTGGTAGAGTACTTCTTACTTTTCTAATAATAAAAGGTCATGTCTGCAAATATATCAACCGTATGGCGTGTTGCAAACTTATGGTCTAATAAAAAGAATGTCAGTTGACATTGTAGGTTAGAGGGTGTATTACTGTAATTTACCCTATAACACATGTATATTGTGAAGGTCAGGCGATGGTAACCACCTAGCTTTTTCGCCTTTTAAACAAAAAAAAAATATTGTGAAGGCTTGATTGGCGTAAATTTACTATTTGACCCTCGGCTGATATTTTTGGAGACGACGATGTTGTTTTACATTCTACTGTTAAATATTGAATACAGTAGCCCTACACAGGTAAACCTACTGTGACTAAAGACTATAAGTTAGAACTAAGGCTATTTTTTTTATTATTATTTTTGCATTTCTGTTGCCGTAGGTCAGCCGAGGGTCGAATAGTAATGGGGGAAATATGTTTTCTGTCACAATGCAATAATACATAATAGGCTAATAGTTTACTTTGTGTTTTGCCGAGCTATTATAAACGTTGAGATGTCGAACTTTGTACATTAAATTATACAAGGAAAAAACTGCGGCTGAAATTATTGAGGCAGAACTACGGTGACTAAATGACAACAGACTCAATGTATGTATATAATCCGTACTAGGTATTATAGCCTACATTAAATGCTATAGCCTAGGCCTATAAAGCTTTATGAATTTAAAACATATAGGCCTATTGACCTGTAGGCCTAGATAGTTTTTAATTAATTATGTTCATGCTGTTGTCCTTTCGTTCTATTTGTTATTTCAATAAATAATTTAATAAATCAACTAAAAGAAATTTGAGTGTTTATTGTATCAACACCTTTACAGAAATGCACTTTTTACAGCTACTCCTAGAAACTCTGATTTAATATTTAGGCACGTGTAGAAAAACAATTAAATTCTTCGGTTGCTCGGTAAGCGTGAATAAGTGCAATTTTGCCACTTTAACGTACAAGTGATATAAATTGATAGGTACCACAATTCCCTAGATAGGTAGGCATGGAACATATTTTTGTATTCTTCTTTCTATCGTTTCCTGATTATTTAAGTGGTGTTACATCAGTTTAATCACATTACCGTAATTTACCAGGAAAAAGATTCCCATGCCAGGTGGCGAGTCACAAAGTACAAACTATTCTAAACTAGTTTTACAAAGCACACTTACACAACATTGACTAAGCTAGATGCCAATTTTGGTTAGTTTAGGTTAGGTTTTGGGTTAAATTTTATCTGCCATATACTGAATTGCAAGTAAAAAGTACACAATTATTACTTAAATGTTTAAAAAAAAGTATGCAGAGGTGAGCGTGTATTTAAGCTACATGTATAAAAATGTACGATCTGTTAAAAGTATGTAAAACAGCCAGTCTTAAAGGACCCTAAGGTAGTAACATTTTGTTTGCACTTAATTTTAGTTATTGACAATGAAGTAACAATGTATTGTAATAGGCCTAGTTGACCATTCAATAACACAGTAAAATTTAAAAACTGTGCGAACTCTAATTCATATATATGCCTCTGTGAAACTTAGATAATTTTTTGAAAAAAATCATTTTGTAGAATGTGTAAATGCATTCTAAATTCTTCAGCATTGTGTAGGTCTATATAGGCATTAATTCTTCAGCATTGTATATATCATGCTCTATTACTTGGAAGCAAATAAAACCGACCAATGTCGAAGATTGTTGACAAACATGATTGCTGCCAGATTATTAGGACACTGTTGTTACTGTAGTTGAAGCCAATAGAAATGCAGGGGGATTAATTTTTGTATCCACCTCCATTTGCTGTCATTAAGCAGTGTTGCCTATGAGTTAGCGTCGCCATAACTAATATATAAAGTAGCCGAAAGGCAGTAGGAATAAATAAAAGTCTATACGCTGGTCTTCATTAATCGGTCAATTAATAATTTTGGTTGTTAGGTCATCATTTACTTTTAACTTTGTATGCCAGGACAATGCACAGATCCTAAATGTATAATACAAAACTAACCTGAAAAGCAACTTACCATTTTTAAGTGTTGTTAGTGCAATCAAATATAACAATGTATTAGTTCATCTTTGTAAATTAATATTAATAATTTATGTAGGCTAGCTAAGTTAGAATATTTCATGATACAACATTTTTTTACCAAAGGAGTATAGGTAATACAATTTATTTTAAGGATTAATTATTTTCTCTTGTTTGGAACAATTTAAAAATGAAACATAGCCTGCTTTAGTTTATTAGAGAAATATTTATGACCTAACAATTAGGAGAAATCACTCTATAATATGTAACTCTGTAGAATGTTGTTTGTATTATGTATTAAGAATTTTCAATGCACCGTCGGGTCTGAATCATGTAGGCAGTTTGATTGAAACTTATGGGAGGCAGTTTCTGTTGATTATAGGTGGCACTAGCGAGGTGCAGTGCAGTACAATGGTCTATCACAAGTCAAGTGATGGTCGAGGGGATGAAAAGCCTAAAAATGTCTTCCGCAATGATGGTAGCTTCTTAGAGATGTTCAAGAAACTGCAGGAGTCCGGAGCAGGGAGCCAACAGGCGAGTTCAAGTTCATCAACAGACGTTTCGGATGGTAATGTTAATCAATCCACAGATAAGTCGACAACAGTGTCGGAAACGAAACCTAGTTCGAGCCGGATGTGCGGAATGGTCGGGAAAAGAAGGGGCGGTCGTGTGTTGCCCACGGGTAAAGTAAAGAAAGCACGTGTCGAAGGCCAGGTCGAAGAAGGACCTGCACCGAAAGATGCATGGTCTCTGTACTTGGCCGAAGTGAAAAAATATAAACAATCTACCTGTGAAGAGGAGGGTAAAACAAGGCCTCTTGTTAAATGAGATTAACTTTTTTTGTAAATAAAACTTTAATCGTTAATTTTCCTCAGATTTTGAACAATTTCAATAATTATCTTCTACTGTTAATGAATCGCCACCCTGGTGAAAGTGCAAAGTGCAAAATGGCCTTCAAGTGTCCATAATTTAAACAAATACTTTTTATACTGTAAATAAAGAATTTGAGATTAGTTTTTGTTGTATGTGGTAGATAGGTAGTTTCGTTATTACTTTTTCTGTAGTGTTGGTTATTGTTATTTTTTATGTTTTGGAAAATTAGAAAAAGATCGTGAACATGACATATTGTAGATCTTTTTAATATCTAATGTTTAGAAATTATATTATGCCTGTAAGGAACATTCATTTGTAAATGTCAGCTGCATAAGTATCTTTTTTAATTTTCGTAGAAACAGTTTTCTGTTAATGTTCTGCAGCTGTTTTCCTGGACACAAAACATTAAATAGCTTCCGTAAACTATATTGTGACGTATTAAGAAATATAAGCTGATTGTTTAGATTTGATGCTTTTAACTTTTTAGCATTTTTTATAAAATATTTGTGTAAAATTAAATAAATTTAACTTCGGTTTTAAATATGTTTTTTGTTGCACACTTAAAGATGCACCAGAAAAAAAGCTGTAAATTTTTTTAAAACCTAGTAGGCCTAAGTAAATTTGATCAATCAAGTGCTGATAGCTAAAGGCACCTTTGTAAATAATAATGAATGGTAGTATAAAAAATATTTCTATCCAAATCTGTTGCAACAGGTTTAATACTAACTAGTATTTTCTGAGCAATTTACTTGTTTTACATAGTTATAAGCAGTACTACAATTTAACATACACCATTCTTGATACACAATTTTGAAATAACCAATCTGAAAGACTTCAATGACTTTTCCTTTTTGAAAATTGATCTTAGTTTGGGCTTAAAATTGTTTGCAACAGAGCTGATTTCTTAAGTTTGAACTTGGCTCGGTTTTTCACTTTCCGTCTGTTATTGCGGTCTAGAGTATGCCAATTTTCCTGTGTTACCTACCTGATGTAACTAATGTGCGCAAAAGAATTCTGTTTAGTTTAAAACGCTGTGAAGCTACCGACACCATACACAACGCATAGTTTCCTAGAACAGAGTCTGTTCTCTGTGGGCTGCTCTCGTATTGGTCCTGGTATTTTGTCCTATCAAGTTTATTAAAACACCACTTCTTTCTTTCTATTTTTGAAGAGCAATTTTTAAATTTAATGTAACTTCGGCTCTCGTTAAAATGTCAAAGTATTGAAATCTTGCGAAAATTCTAAAAATTTTACCCCTACTTTTTACGACTTTTTCAACGTCTCTGAACACGATAAAGCAATCAAAAATTTTGTGTCCGTGTGCCTGTCTGTGGACACAATATGTGCACTCACAGACATCGTAGAAAACTTCTGGTGGTGCCAAAATCTTTATAATTTTATTGCGGAGAGTTGAAAAGTTTGTGGGCTTTCTAGCGTGACATGCGTGGCAAAAACGTCACATTTTTAAGTATTTAAAAAAAACACGAGTCGAAGTCTCAAAAAAGTGTTCCATCTTTTCATCTTGTTTCTTGTTGAAATGATAACGATTAAATACAACTAGAAAAAATTTGTTCTCTGCAAAAGATCTTAAGCAACCTCTTATGTCCGAGAGCTTTATGTAGCCTTAGTCCTTATAATTAAAAAAAATATGTATAGGCCTAGGCTATTTCAGGCTTTATATATGTATAACAAATTCAGGATTCCGGTTGTCAGTTAACTCTCAAAGCTCGTTTTCTTAGGCGATCTTTTCTTTATAACTAAAGTATCATTCATCAGTTAACACGTATTAAACGTTTAGAAATTGAAAGTAGGCAATACGGATTTTAAAATCTGTGTTTTTCTGTATTTGTTTTTTTTTCAAAAGTAATAAAAATACCAACAAACATGGGATAAAGTTGAAAGTGGAGTAGTTACCATCATGTTTAGGCTTACGAAATGCCTATTTATACCTAGTCTCTGCCCAATTTGAAGTGAATAAATCTTGATTTACATATGTTTTAGTAACACTACTGCCTTGAGTTGATGACAGCGAGGCAAGCAGTGCAGTTACTGATTTTATTTTAATAGGTCACGGAAGGTCATGAAATTTCACTCTCAGGTTAAAAAATTTGTATGTAACTGTAGTAATAATGAGGCCTTGAACCCTCATGAAATTCAAAATCGATAAATGCCTTAAAAAATCCAACTGCAATTTCCCGATTGTTCTTGGTTTCTTCAATTATTATTCGAATCTAAATGGCACGTCTATGTAAGCCAAGGAGAAGAAAGTAAGAACCACCCTACGAATGGTTACGTTTTCACTCGCGGACGTTCGCAGAAGTGATTTAAATTGTCTTTGCTTTTAAATTACATTAAAATTCATTAAATTATTTTTACGGAGTTTTAAATTGTGGAGTATAAACGTCAGTATTTTATTGAATCGAAGCATATATAGAGCTTGATTTTCTTTCGCTTATTTTTGCTGCTTGTTTTGACTCTTAGTTAGGTGCACCCCTAGGACTAATGTTAGTAGGCGCCAGCGGCGAAATTCCCGCACTTTCATTTTCCAGAATTTCTATCGCTATTTTGCAGCATTTAAAATTTGGTAGGGTTCGATCGCAGCGTGCGGATACCCCCCACACGTGGATTTGCTATTTTACGTTTTGTTCGATTTTGGGGCACCAAGCGAGCTATAAGGTCGTGTAAAGAACCAAAATATGCCGAATAATATCCTACATTTATTTTGTTATATAAAACTCTAAAACAGTTTAATTGTCGTACAAAAAATAGTTACTTCCAATCAAAAAATCCCAAAGTTCTTGCAGCACACAAGCGTCACTTCACTGATGGGAAAGCAAAGTTCACTGATGAGGCCGTTCATGTTAAATAATAAGTGTTGTTAATTTTGGTAGGTGCGTGTTGTATTAAAACCTTTATCATGACAAGTTGTAATATAAAAAGAAAAGTTCTTTCTATTCATTAAGACTTTAAACACTAACGTACCTAAGGTCTTTTAATTTGAGGTGTCCTCAGCCCCAATCAACTCTACTATACTGTAAAAGGAATTTATAGTTTTTTTAAATAAATGACATGAATAATGCATAGTTTTGTCCTTTCTCTCAAGTTAACAAAAATATGTTTTCCTGTTGATACCTCACTCGGACATAATATATTCATTTGTTGATGTTAAAAACAAGTTTAACTGTACCACTAGTCCACTTTCTGCACCTAATATTAATTTTATACTTGATCTGTGAACTCTTAGGAGAGATAAATTACAGTTTTTATTTTATACGATTTGCACTAATGAAGGTACTTGGTAGAACTCCATTAAAAAAAAAAAGAAACAAAATTGATTGAGTTTTGTGAACCATGGTTTCGCCAGCGATGGCATTACATGTTACAACAGAGAACAGTTACTTGGCTAAAAAACAAACGTAAAGGGAAGGGTGTGGTGGGAGACCTATGGTCTTAGGGAAGACAATGGTTTAAGTTTGACATGAATTCTACCTGATCATTTAATACATACAAGGTTGTCAGTATCTTAACAAAATAATATCTTAATGTGTAAAATTTCCAATGAATTTCCTACTTTTTTTATTGACACGGAGAATCTTAAAACTAACATTATTGACAAATCTGTCACTAAATGAATTTTTAAATGATTGGAAAAATTACAGTCATTATGACCCAACCGCCAACTTCTTTCTTGTTCACTTAACCTACATTTAAAACTATGGCTTGTTTGGCGAACATAAACTGTTTGGCGAACATTTACAAATTGTTTTTGTTTTGTAAATAATGAATACAATTGATTTTCACTATAACGTGCACTACTTTTATCATGTGTGTTGTGTGTATTCCTTTTAATTGTAGACAAAATTTGTGTTTCTAGTAGCCTACTCTGTAGTGGTCAATGACAAGGATGATTTCCGTACGCTAAATGATACCCGTTTGCTTTAGGTCCACAAAGAAATCCAGTGTTTTTCCAGCTTTTGTAATAGTATTTTAGAACTGTAATAGTTTTCCTGGAAAGTGTGTAAATATACTTTTAACAGCAAATTTTTATCTAAATTGGAAATATTTGGGAAAACATTTTCACGAATATCTATATATTTAAAAAATTCCTGATTTTAGTTCACTCACTTCCTGAAGTTAATACTTAACCGATTTTGATGATTCTTTTTTTATTTAAAAGATAATTTCCAGTTCTAAGTCACTGTGAAGCTAAATATTTGATTTACACTTTTATTTTAGTTTTATTCCGAGTTTTAAAAATGCATCAGTAGCCTATGCTACAACTAGGCTAAATAGGAAATACTGTAATTTGATTTTAAACAGCTGATAAACTAATTGAGTTTCAAATAAATAAGTTGTTTACTTTAAACTTACTCAAATATCAACAGATGATTTGATTTAGGTTATGTTATTGTTGGTGCGTTTTAGGTCTGATTTGTAGTGTTTATTGTTGATTCAGTAATCAGCTGTAGTCTCAATATTTTCATTGACAGTTTATTTCAAATTTTAAATCAATTTTTTAGGTTAAGTTTTTTTTTAAGTGTAGACCTGAGCCTTGCTGACTATACAACGGGTTCCAACGGCACACAACGGGTTCCAACAGGGAGTGGGGGTGGGGGGTTGGCGTGCGGAGCACGCAGGGGTCTCCCCTAGTCTATTTTTAAAACAAAAGAGCATAAAATTATTTCTAAAGAAAACATTTTGAATTGTGTGTGGTATGGAAATTGATTTTTCCTAACTTTAGACCCCGCAAAGTTTAAAGGAAAATATTTTTCCAGTTGTATGATTTTATAAAGCATTGCTAATCATCGTACAATAATCGTTTCCTTTCGTTTTGTCTTGCGAGATATTTTATGTACAGGGTGTTTAGATATTGTGTCTGAAATAAAGACAAATCATAATGTTATTTTTAAAATATCAAGAAAGTTTCTAGTTTCCTTGCAGCAGCAATTTTTTTCAATTTTTATCTAATGAATTGTATACACTAAGTTTGTGTCTGGGTTGGCAACTATCTGGGACTACTCAATACCTGGGGTTGGTCCACAACCGGCCGCACCTGTTTCAATAATTCGACCACGCAGCTGGACCGCTGACGTGAGTTGAGCAAATTTCCCAAATTAAGTTTATATGCCTATGTTTTAGGGTTTCAACCAACAATTTGGGAAATAGGCCTACTCGCGAAGGCGTTGAACAGCTGTCTGTGTGTATGCAATGTATTAGTAGAATGTGTTTGCGCCTAGTGGGCTCGCGAGTTTGCACCACTTGGCTTCGAACCGGGTACTTTTATGGTATTTTACGTTTTGGTCGATTTTGGGGGAACCAAGCGAGCTATAAGGTTGCGTAAAAAAACAAAATGTGCAGAATAACATCCTACATTTATATTTTTAGAAAAAACTCTAAAAAAAATCATTTTCGTAGTAAAAATCTCAAAAAATAGCTACTTCCGGTCAAAAAACGTACTTCCGGTTGTTGGATTTTTTTGGGTAACGAACTCGTCCGAGCCACATAGACAACCAACATGTGTACCAAATTTGAACCAAATCGGACTTAAAATGCGGCCGCTAGAGTGCGAACACATATATATATATATATATATGAATTTTAATGACACCCCAAAACGTGTTCTGGGGACCATGATCGGTGCTCATTTGCTACTCTTGACCATAAGAGCCACTGCAATAGCTCATTTTTCCTATGGAAATTCGCTAATAATGAGTCACCTAGAAGCCTCACCA